>CM068368.1:903158418-903435918 GCA_034769895.1 Magicicada septendecula | reverse complement strand
AACTAGTTTTTAAGTAGACCTACAGGTTCACTTGTAATTAACGCTTAAACTCGAGTATCCATAATAAAAAAATCCGACAGTAGGTGTGGACTTTAACAGTGAATGACAAAATTGCTTTAAAATCATTTGAGCGCAAAATGTTGCGTAAAAGTTACGGCCCAGTAAAAGAAGAAGGCTGTTGGAGAATACCGAAAAAACAATAAACTAAGGGCTCTTATGCATGAAAAAGACATAGTGAAATTCATAAAATGACAGAGGCTGCGTTGACTGGGACATGTGGAAAGAATTTCTGAGGAAAGAATGCTGAAGGGAAGATTATATACTAACTTAGTAGACGTAGAAGCAGACCAAGGATGAGATGGTTCGATGGCGCAATAGAAGATCTTGATAGCATGGAAATAAGTGGGCGGAGAGGAAGGGCGGAGAACAGAAAAGCAGGAGGATTATTATTTTTGAGGAGGCTAAAGCCCACTAAAGGCTGTAACGCCAGATAAGAAGAAATATTTGGTAAAAGTAACACTAACTGATATCATCATTGATTTTGTTCGCTATATGTTGTTGGCTCCATTTGTATACATTATCTACTCGTAAACTTGGCAAGAAGAGTTTGCATTGAAGTTTGTAATTTTGGAGTTTTACAAATACTGCAAGAAACAAAGATTTCACTTTTACACGCACCTGTATGTGTTGATAAATACAGAGACCATGGACACTTAACAATTATATGTGTTTCTAGTTACACAGTGCTTTCAAATCTCCTATGAAAAAATTAATTAACATTGATCCAAACATGGCATAATATAAATTATTGTTAGTTAAACGGATTAAGTTATAGACGCACTTAGTGTGAACGGATTAACCATATTAAGCGCTCAATCACTCACTGGCTTTCTTCTTGTTCTTCATAAATCATCACGCCAGTTTGAGCGACAGGGGAGAGAGAGAGAGAGGAGTGCTCCGTTGTTTTATTTAGAGATTGCAAGCAGCCAAGCCAAGGACTGAATGGCAGCCAAGTGTGCCATTGTACGTAAGGCAGCGTGGCCCACAAAGAACCCATTCAAATTATAATGGTACATAACGCGTGTTCTGTCTTTGAATTATCAACAACGAAGAAGAAGATTACGCAACTAGAGGCGTCCTCCAACAGTACCGAAGCTCATACAGTCCCGTCCCGTACCGATGTTACAGTTACAGACAGAATAGTAGTGTTGCTCTCTGCGAACTTTCAATGACTTTGAATCATCTAATAAAGGTACATAATTTGATACAGGATGTGCATTGTTTCCTTACAAATTGCTATACAAATAAAAGTAATTTTGATTTGTCACAACACCCTGTGGAAGTCATAATGAAGATGCTGACCGAGTAGGTTAAACAGTTTTACTCGTTTCAAGAAATACTGTTTCGGTGTGAAGAATACTGTACAAAAAATAGATCAAGACAAAGGTTGTTCAAGACCTGATGATGTCAGAGATGACGAAAAGCTTCGTTTGAACAAAAAATTATAGCAGTATAGCAATTTTATAAAAGAAATAGTAAAAAATAGATCATCATCATCTGCAAGGATTAAACCAAAGATGGTTTGTTCCAGTCTCAAGCAAGCAAAGTCTACAGCTGATCACTCCAGCGCTTAATCGGATGTCCCACACCTCTCCGTCCCTTCGGCTTATAGTTCCATAGTTGTTTGGGGGCGCGTCAGTCATCCATTCGGCGAAGATGTTCCCACCAATTCAGCCGATACTGGGCAATCCTGTTGAGTATACTCATAGTATTCAGTTCCTGCCGTATATCTGTGTTTCTTCTATGATCAAGGAGTGTATACCCTGCCACGTGCTTGAGAAATCTCATTTCAGCCGCTTGTATATGACTGGACTGGCCTTTCGTTTAAAGTCCAATTCTCAGACCCATAAAGAAGTGTGGGAAGGACCATCACCTTGTATAATTTTACACGTGTTTCTTTATTTGCTGACTTAAGAGTTCGCCTGATTGTCGCGCACATAATGTTGAAGTTATGGAACTTATTCACAACGTCGTTGATTGTATTATAAGACACAATGTATCCCAGGTATTTAAAATCGCTGACTTGTTTCATGTACCATCTGTAACAATTTTTTTCTTGTATGGGATCGGTTCCACCAAAAGCCATCACATTGGTCTTAAGTGTGGATATTTGTAATCTAGAGTCTTTGCAGATTCGATTTAACAAATGTATACCAATCTGCAATCTGTTTTCCGAGTCCGACAGAATAGTCTGATCGTCCGCAAACAACAAAGTGTCAATTGCAGAGTGGCAAATCAGTGTTTCGGAAGACAAATCTTCCAGTTTTTCACGACATCGTCAATATATAAATTAAAAAGAGAAGGTGATAATGGACACCCTTGTCGTACTCCGCAATTGATCAGACCAACTCTAGGCGATATTCCCTGCTTCAATTAAGATTTTATTCTCCACATAAGACTCTGTATAGCTCTAATTAGATGTTGTGGGATCCCTTTCCTTGCCATTATTGCCCATAGTTTGCTCCGATTCACTCTGTCAAACGCCTTCTCGAAGTCTATGAAAACTATGTATGTAAGCAGCTGATATTCTCTACACTTTTCAATGAGTTAGGCTACTGTAAATATCCAATCTAAACATGATCTGCCCTTCCTGAAAATGATCTGAGCCTCTGAAAGCATTGGTCTGCGTTGCTGCATTCAGCTGTGTTCTTAATATAGATGCATATAATTTATATGAAGTACCTAGAAGGCTGACTCCCCTGTAGTTCCTTCAGTCATTACGATCACGTTTCTTGAATATGGGAATTACCTTTGCAATCCGCCAGTCGTCAGGAACATGACCAGTGGTCCAGCATAGATTAATGAACTTGAACCGCAGCAAACGATCATGCAGCAAGGCTGGTTGGACACTTTATAAGCGCCACGTTCAGCCCATCAGTGCCCGGTGCTTTTCTATTTTTACAGCGGTGTAGAGAGCAGCTAACAAATCATCCATTTTTACTGGGACCACACAGTCACTGACATCAGCAAAGCTTGTCTCTTGCAGTTGATACTGGATCCATAGCTGCTCATAGTATTCAAGCCATTGTTGTTCTGAGATGTCTTGAGGATAACCTTTCCGTTCGATTAAAATGCGTTAGAAAATATATTAGTATCTTAATTATGTTCTTAATTTTATTTCTTTAGCGGACTATAATACTTTGTTTCGGTCCACTGAAGATGGTCATCGTGGCTGCGGCCGAAATGTCTGACGTTTCAACAAACGTTAATAATAATAGTCCGGTCAATATTATAACATCTATGGCAATTGTGCTCCACGTTTGGATGCGCCAAATATAACAGATATTGGAGTTGCATAAATTGTGTTATTTAGTATCTGAACTCGTGGGTCTTTTGAGAATGAGATGAGTTAATTTTGAGATGCTAAAATTATGTTAATTTCTTGTATTGTAAATCATAAATGATATATTGTTACTTGTTGCTGGATTCCAAATAGAAGAATGACGAATTGTAATCCTGCGTTATACATCGCACTACACTTTCACTAATCACGCTTTGATTAAACTTTCTTTAATAACTCCACTCGCTCGCGTTTGTACTAGACGTCGCGCACATATAAATAAATAAACTTCTTGCTGCAATCTACGCGCACAAGTTAAACATCTTCTTGTCCGTACGTACTATCGCGCACATATATAAATTAAACTTCTTGACGACTGACACTATTGAACCGAGATAATATTGATTTGGAATTAGAGTAATATTATTAAAATTGTTCATATCGAGTGACGCAGGTTTCCCGTGTTGTGCGTGAAATTTAAACTTGACTTCCACGTTGTTTGCTTCGCTTCATTTTTTTATAGTTTTTCGCGTCCTAACCTCACTACAGCTTCTGTTGATCATGCTCCCATTGGCTTGACTTTGAAATATTTGCCGGTAAATTCGAACGTACCCAGTCCGGTGTTGTATCTTTTTCGCGCTCACTACCGACGCTATCCGTGATTGGTTGCCAGAGAGCGGGCGATAAACTTACGCGGGTGTTCGTTATACTCCCTAAAAAGTGACACGACTTTCTAAAATAGTCATATTTACTGGCGTGACATCTATTGTCTGTTGAAGGACACAGTACCGTCAACCAAACGGTATATGGGCGTTTTTTGCTGGTTTTACACTACAAAACATTTTATGCTTTTATGACGTGTAAGGGTGTTTTAGGTCTATTGTAATATATTTTGTCGGCGCCGGACTGTCGCATAGCCGAGCCTCTTTTGATTCAATTTTCATTTATACTTTACTTACATCTACGTACATTTCAATACTTTATATTATTATATATTGTTATAATTACCATTAATATTTGGTTGATTATTTTATGTGCCTATATGCATGTCAAACTAATACACATATGCACCGCAACGTTTCAATATGTTCCGTAGCTACGACAAGTCCGAGCGTGAGAGATTGCGATTACTTCTCGCATAGTACGTGGCAACATGTGTTATTACACCTATGAAAAGCTTTTCAAATCCAGGATGTTGAACAAACTACTTCAGCTGACTATACACAAACGACATATAGGCCTACGACCGGTAGTAACATACGGATGCGAACCCGTGGACATTAACCAGCACAGACGGGCAGCATCTGAGAATATTTGAACGAAAAGTCTTGCGAGAGATCTTGGGATCGATACAAACTGAAGATTGGAGGTTTCGAATGAATCATGAACTGGACCAACTGATTCAGGCTGCCGACATAGTCGAGTTTATAAGATGGTGCGGCACTTTTTGCTGCTGGGCCCCGGAAGTGCTCAGCATACACACAAATAACATAACATAATATCTAAATCCATCAAAATGCTTAAGACACTTTTTCTGTGTTGTGACTTACTTCTCAAGTATTTTTATAATCAATATAATTCTGTAAAGGGAGGAGGTGTAAGTAAAAGAAATTGTTGAATGCGTCAATCTGTGTGTGAGCTGAGTCGGTTGCGACCCGTTTACTTCAAAAACATTACGAGCCTCTAAATTTATCTAATTATGTGCCAGTCAGCAACGGTCAGTACTGAGCTAATTTTTTTTTTTGAAAAACTGAATATAGAAAATGTTAAATGCTAAATATCGGGGTGTCGCATAAATCGATGCTAGTTTACAAAATGTGTACAGCGTACACGCTGTGATCTATATATAAATTTCTGACACTGTTATCTATCGCAAAAGTTTATAAAATTGTTTCGGACACTTATGACGAGTAACTAGTTTGTCTCGCTTTTGCTTCGTGATTATGCAGCAACTAGCACCGTAAGTTATTAGGTAAAAATGTTACTTGGCAATCCAGATAAATCCTTTTTGCGACCTGCTGTATCTGGTCGCTACGGCCGCGTGTTCCTCCGTACCTGGTCTGAACGACTGCTATGTCTGTGCTGGAAGATCGTGTTAAACTTGTACCAAGTTCGTGTTCTCGTGTCTTCGGTCCGGAACGTTGAACCAAGTTTCGAACTGAAAGTTTTCACATCTTTTAGTACACTTTTATACCCACATCGTTCGATTAACACGCACGCATTAATTCATACAGTGCGTGTTACAATTTACAATATTACAAAATAGCATTACAAGGTTATGACTTTAAATTACATATATAACGAGTACTGACACTCAACCTTACATATCTTAGGTCTTTTCATCAAGTTGACTGACTGAAATTTAAATTTAGGCGAGGCTGACCATTACAGACAAGATACATCTTGGTTGGTTACGGATAACAATCTTTTTACATCTATTACAAGATTTCTTTTTTTGTTACAAACGTAATACACAAAATTATTAGCCACTAGCATTGATTTACGATAGCTCAAAAACAATCATAGTTACCTTGGTTATTGAGGCTCCCATACTTGATGAAAGTCCGGCGACGGGCCGCTCAGCTCACAGCGTTTGATGGGAGACTGACGAGATTTAACAAAGCGAACGACAGGGTTAGTAAAAGGGAGGGCGTGACGTCAGTGCGTCGGGCAAGGTACAATTCGCGGAATGTTGCATTCGGCAGGAGACGAATGATTGCAACAAAGAGTAGGGCGCTTCAGTGGCTGGGCAAGCTAAGAGAATTGGAGATTGGAGACCGGCAGAAAGAAGAATTATAGAAGACGACCCAGAAAGATATGGTTGGTTGACGTGGAGCATGATTCGAGGTGTATGAACGTGACGGGGTGGAGACGGATGTGTAATGAGAGGGCGGTATATATATATATATATATATATATATATATATATCGTAAAATTTTACGACGGACTAAAACATTTTGCTTTGTCACAATAAGAAAACAAGCGTTGTGTGTGTAAAGTGGTGACTGCGGCTGTCAACAGGGAATCAGTTCAGATTATCGTCCTGAACAAAATTAAATTTCTTATAATCCTTAAATATATTACCCAGCAGAAGCGACATTAAAGATTTTACTACACTTCTCTAATGCCGTTTTATGATGGGACCGGCGGCGTCTTGCACTCTCCACTTTTAATTTCTAAACCTGCCAAGAGAGTCACTTTAGAAGAAGTGAGATATTATACTGAATCGTTGTTTTCAAGTTATATTGTCCAATCCCTGGAAGACTGAAGTCCATCAAAGTATACAGCTGAAAAGGAATTACCATTATTTTGAAAGGTCATCACTTCTTTCACAGCGCTTTAACAATTAATAATTTAATGCACTTTCACTTGTGAAAAAACTTACTTTTTGTTATATCCTCATACGCACGTTTCGGAGTAGTTTTTGCTCCTTCATCAGTGAGGTATTAATGCAGAAAGCGTCAAGGCGTTGGTAATCTGTAACGGTTTATTGGGGATTAGTTGTGTGTGGGGGTGTGTGTAGATGGAAGGGGGTTGGCGAGAATTGTGTCCGTTGTGTAGTATTGTGTCGAATAGTGTGTTGGATTTAAATTGTAATTGTTCATTGAGTATGTTGTTTGGTTGTGTTTTGTTGTGTTTGTATATTTCCTATTGTTCTGCGGTGTTGAGTTTGCGACTTTTGGGCATGTAGTGTAAAATTTCAAGATTGTTTTTAGGTTAGAAGTACAATAACTTTGTTAAATGACTAATACATGCATAAACGTTAAAAACAAAACTTGTAAAGAATTTAATTCTGAGAAAAATGGTGTAAATAAAGTCAATAAAAATCAACAAAATATTCCAATTGTTTCCAATTTTCCCAAATTTGTTTTTAGGCAAAGATTTTTCTGTTTTACGTCGGATATCATGAAACTTATGGGAGATAGAGTTCTGTGACCTGTTTTATTCGATTTTTCAGGTCAAAAACCATAAGAATCAACAGAATTCGTCCCTTAATTTACCTTCCCAGAATTTCAGAAAGTCTTCATTTACCCGGGGGAACCGGAAAGCGGGCGAAATCTTTCGCTAGCCGTAACTCGCTTACAAAGCGTTTCCAGACATATGTTTATATGAACTTTTTTTCTTCTTTTACACTATAGAACCATTTCTCAAATTATTTCCCTCTCCTCCCGGGACACCCAGTATAATACAGATTATAATAACTTAAATTTAAGATATGAAGAAAACCCGATTGACTAGAAAATTGATAAGACGACACTTTTACGCTGCTACGTATTCTCGGTCCTCTTCTACGGCGTAGATTCTTGGACTTTCACTGAAGCCACAACTAAGAAATTGGAATCTTCACAATGTGGCTTTACCGTAGAATACTGAGCATTTCATGGACAGCACATGTAACTAATGTTGAAGTTCTTAGAAAGATGAAGAAAGAAAGGGAAGTTATTAACGCGGTGAAGATAAGAAAGTTTCAGTATCTGGGACATCTCATTAGAAATGAACAGAGATTTTATTTATTGCAGTCCATACTACAGGGAAAAGTACTTGGAAAGAGAGGAGTTGGGCGACCGAGAATCTCATGGATGAGAAATTTAAGGACCTGGTTTGGCATGAATACAACTGACTTATTCCGTGCAGCAGTACAGAAAGTTAAAATAGTCTGTATGATATCCAACATCCAAACGGATAGGAACTATCAGAAGAAGAAGAAGTACGGAATAGTGTTTTATTCTCTCTCTCTCTCTCTCTCTCTCTCTCTCTCTCTCTCTCTGTAGTATTTGTATAATTTCAATGTCTTAATTCTCACACACTTAGTGTACAGTATTTGTATAATTCCAATGTCTTTATTCTCACACACTCAGTGTATATACTTGTACATAGATTTGCATGACAAAGGCAGCAAAGTTCATCAGAGAGGCGCGCGCACACAATATCGCGTGTCACCGGACATAAATCACGGCACGATTCTAGACCGTTCACCCGCTCATAGTTAAAACCCACTGCAGTTACAATGCAATAACATGAGGTTAATTAAAATGTACACATGTAAAGTTGGCGACAGCCGGTCGTCTGCATAATACCATTCATACGATAATTCATTCGCGCGCACTCCATTCATTTATGCGTCTCTCTATGTATAATCATACGCTATAATTTTTCTACGAGTTGAAACAAAAAAAAAAAAACAGCACACGAGTGTTGGAGAAGATGGCACGCAAAGGTTATGTTCGTGGATGTTTGTTGATGTCATGTCTCTCGCATGTTGTGTAAATCGAATGAGGTTATTCAAAACATAATTAATTCACTACCGACTCGGAACACAAAGTTTTTTATAGGTAAAAGTAAAAACGTAAAAGTTTTACCTTATAGTCTTAATCGGTTTTCGCTTTTAAAAAGCTTCTTCAGAGGCTGCCGTTGGGCGCATTGTCCGTCTTGTTGTTGGCGATGGTATCGACTTTTGAAAGATCGATGTTGTGTGTGTGTGGCGTGATATGTTCGAATAATGCGTGTGATTTGAATTGTGTCTGTTCGTTTAGGATGTCGTTTTTATGTGTTTTCGTGTGTTTGTATATTTTCTAATTGTTCTAGAGTGTCTAGTTTTTGGCCTTTTGTGTATACGTGTAGAATGTTCATGTTATTGTCGATGTTTTTGTATGCGTGGTTTGCTTCAGTGAGGTGGTTTGCAAAGGTGGATTCGGTAGTGGAGTGTAGTGCCTTTGTGGGTTCAATGTATTTTTGTTTGAAGCTACGTCCTGTCTGGCTTATGTAGACTTTGTTGCAATCTGAGCAATTTAGTTTAAAAATACCAGGTAGATCAAATTTGTTTTGTTTTTTGTGTGTGTTTTTGAAATGAAATCTTCTTTAGGCGCATCGCGTACACATGTTTTCCGGGGCAGTGAATAATTCCGATCCGTCAGGCTCCGAGGTGAAACGCTCATTCGGGTAAACTCGGGGGAGCCGAGTTTAGCCGAGCGAGGGAGAAACAGTCAGCTGTGCCCCCCGAGTTTAGCCGAGCGAGGGAGAAACAGTCAGCTGTGCCCTGCTGTTTAGTTTTGTCACGGAATGTTTCTATTACTTTTTTAATAATTATACTTTATTTGCAATAATAATTAATTAATATGTTTTCGAATATAATTTAATATTTTGAGTGTGTGTACTGTGTGGTAAATTTCGTTGTCTACAAAAGAAACAGATACGTAATAACTGTTGTTCGGTGTACATTTGAGGCCACAGTGTATATACTTAGTGCTATATCGTACTTATACTGAAAAATATTATTGAAGAGTGATTCAGTCATTGTGTATGTAGGTAAGTCGCTTTATGTATTTCTCATATAGGCCTATATGGGGTACGAGAGAATAATATTTCAAAGCATACTTTTTATTACGCACATAGCTATTTTCGCTCACTCCATACACTGCAAAGACGATTTATTTATAGTTAATAAATAGGTATTTAATTATGGCGAAATAAATATTTTCTTGTTCCAAACACATTTTTTTCCGAAACTAAGATTTTAATATTTGAAAGAAATATTCTATTCATAAAATATATTTAAAATAAACTATTTATACTTGCTTCAAATAAAATATATTTGAAACAAACAAAAAATTCATTTCGCCATATTCAAATATATCTCTTTTTTCAGTGTACATAATTTATACATACACATCGTCGCTACTCTTAAAAAACTCGTATCTCAGTACTTTAATACTTTTACCGTAAGTACTTTAATCTTTGGTATCCTGTACCAATGGCTAGACGATCAGATCTTATTTCAATGTAGTTCATTGTATATGAACAATACTGAATACACAAACATGTAAAAGAACAGGGCCACGAAAATCTATTGAACATCATGACGGACTTCAAAAATCCTATCACATTTGAAATATTGCGGCAAAATGAAAATCAACATACAGTAAGCAGCTGATATAATATATAGACCTGAATGTGTAATGACCTCGGTAACAAAAATCAGTCCTCGGGAAACTTTGGACAACGACGTACGTATCACGTTCATTAATCAATGTCAACGAATTCGTTTTTGTAAATAGTGGCTGTTTTACGATATTCTGACCGCAAGTGTGCTGTATATGACCTGACGATGGCCTATGACCGAAATCGATCGTTTTTAAGAATGTGAGTAATAAAAATTGCATTGCAAAATTGTAAGTATGGTACTTTTAAGCCATGAACAATAAATACACTACAATAGAAAATTGTTATTAAACTCTGTACGTTTATGTAAACGGCTCTCTTTGGGACCGCGAGTATTATTTTGCCACAGTACTGTGGTTAAATGACGAACACCGTGTATTTTTGTTCGTGTTGTTTGAGACTTGTCCGCCTTCAGCCAGATGGTAGAATGTAGGGTGACTCACGCCAGCGCGGCCCGGAAGCGTAGAAGATGGAGGAACATTGCAGGTAAAATAGTGCATGTGCGTGTATTTGTGTGTAGATGTAGTTTGCAGCCTTGTAAGTGAAGGAAGTGGTTGATTGAATTGCCATTAATTTTTTTTTTTCAGGGCGGTCAAGACAGGAACGAGTAGCGCAGGTCGCCAAAGCTGGAAGGAGGCGACAGCGAGAGGCGTCAAGGTAGGCGGGGGACACGAAGAATAGGGTTAAAGACTTGATAAGAACTTAGGAAAACTTAAATTATTGTGTGATCAGGAAGGATGGCAGGTTGAATATACAGTAGTTGTAATTAGGAATTAGGTGTTTCTATATGTTTCTATTCCTCTGACGCTGGCGGCGAGGAGTTCTGGGAGGAGGTCCTCTAATTCTCTTGTGTCCTTTAAATTTTATTTTATTATATTTCTATATTTATATTTCAAATCGAGCAGGAATTGGAATGGCTTAGTTCTCACTAACGGAATACCGAGGAGAGAGATTTGTTAGATACTATGTGTGTGGTGCGTCCTCATATACGCATGTGAAAATTGGACAACTAAAACAAAATACTATAGATCGTATTAATGTGTTTGAAATGTGGTTCTATAGACGCCTATTGGGAATTTCCTGGGCAAGCAACACTACAAATGTCACTGTACTTAACAGAATGGGACATGAGCTCCAGCTACTTGCGGCTGTCGAAAGAAGAAAATTTGTATACTTGGGAGCATTACAAAGAGGACCCCGATATACACTACTAAAGACTAGACTCATTCTAAATGGAAACATAAAAGGTAATTGGACTGGTCGGAAACAAGTATCGTGGTTCCGCGACGACCGACAGTGGTCAGACCTAACTGCTGAAGCACTGTTGTACTCTGTACAAGCCCGAGAAAAATATGAAGACATAATTGAAATGGGAGTCGTCGACGCATGATTAGGCAGGACGCTACAAGAAGAGATTTCACTATTTGTTTCGAAAGCTCCCCTTTTGTACATTGTGTTTATGAGTTGTTTTCACTCTTCTTTATACGGGTCGACTTTTATTACAAATTTAAAATATATCCACCTCCTTTTTATATTTTAATGTCTCGTTTGGTCTATTATGTTGCAACCTCTACCGGTTCCGAAAAGATAGGTAGAAGGCCCATAAAAAGATAAACACACAGAAGAAAATTGACATACTGAGCGGAGAAGAATCGTCAGTTGCCTTTCGGGAACGCCACACGACAACCCAACAAGTCTATAGGATAGTTAATGATCGCAAAGGATCTCGCAGAAAAGAAGTTCTGCAACGCAGTATTCCTTAACATCTCCCGAAGCGTCTGATAAGGTACGGCATCCCGGTTTGATCCTCAATCTGAAGAGTACACTGTCCGCCTACTACTACCTTCTGCTAAAGTCATACGCATCATCAGTCAAATACAACGACTCCAAGTCCACCTACTACTCTGTGGGCAATGTCCTCGGACCTCTAATCTTTCTTATCTATAGAGCCAGTACATACATGAAACAAACGCCACCATCTTTTGCAGTGTTATCCTTTAACGAATATCCGCAAATTACTTCTGACACCCTATAAATAGTTCTAAATATACTCAGCGCATGGTATAAAAGATGGCAAACAAAAATCAACAAAACAAAATCTACCAGGTCACGTTCACTACTCGACATGACATCTGTCCACCTGTACCAGTGAATACTGAAACTAAGTACCTCGGAATTCACCGTGATCAGCAGAAGTATATCCAAATCAAACGAAGGCAGTTAGGTCTCAAGTTCAGACAGTCCATGTCCTGGCTAAAGTATAAGCTCTCATTAAACAATAAACTGCTGCTTCACAAAATCATGCGCAAATCTATAGGTTACAGTCCTACGAACTTCAGCTATGGAGATGCTCTAAACCCAGAAGATTAAAAATCATCCAAAGATTTTTGGTGGAAGGGGGAGAGAGTGACAGAGAGAATGACGAGGTGAGAAACGGAGAAAATTCTAAAAGTATAAAATGAGAGGGAAACGGGGGAAGCAAGAAAACGGAGTCACAAATTAATGGACGCAGATAAGATATGCGAAAAGGGGGAAGGAAAGGAGGAAAGAGGAGACAAAAATCTGACGACTAGAGAATAGAAACTACAACTATTACTACTGCTATTATTATTTTCATTAGACTGTAATAGCTCTTAGTAATTATAACGTATTGTGTTTAAAACGTATTTTTCCTACTGGTTGCTGTTTTCCTTGTATGTAGCCTGCTTTGGTTTTACTTCTCTCTTGTTTACTTCTCAAGTTACACTTCTCATTCTGTATTTTGTCTACTAGTCACACCTCCTCTGTTTTATGTACATCCGTTTCTACAGCACTTGGAAGAATCCACTTCGGTCATCCATTGTTTTTTTCTTCCTTTTTATACAGCAGTCGCATAGTAACGCGTGTCTCGTCTTTTAGAAGCTAAAGTATATTCATTGATATTATTAGTACCTAAATTTTTGATCGATTCACAAGATTTGATACACGAGACAAGTGTATCATGATAGGACTTTCTCCGTGGTGTCCAAAAAGAAAATAATCAAAATCACACAGAGAAAGAGAAGATAGTTAACATGGTGATTATCATCAACAAGGTTTAAACCAAAAATAGTTTGTTCCGGTCTCAAGCAGACATATTGGAACTGGTCACTCCAACGCTTCTTCGGACGTCAGACACCTATCCGTCCTTTTGGCTTAATAATTCCGGCAGTTATCAATTCGGTTAAGATGTTCCAACCATTTTAACCGATATTGGGCAATCCTATCGACTATACTTATAATATTCAGTCCCTACTGTATATATGTAGACAATCGGAAAACATACTTATGTGTTTCTGTTCCTCTGACGCTGGCGGCATCGGCTATGGTAAGGAGACGGTTTATGAGGAAGGAAGGTCTGCGGGTAGTTCTGTTGATGGAGTACATCGTGTCAGCTGGTAAATCGTTTTATACACTGACGGTGGCGTCCAGAGGAGAGGCCCAAACGCCTGTGAGTAACAACATTAGTGAGCCCCGGCCCAAATAGCCCGGAGTTTAATCACTTGACTCCCAACATATCATAGATGGGTAATCAATTTACCCGTTGCTTCCACGTCGTCGTTCTTTGGTGGTGTCCCTTCTGAGTAAAAAAATTAATGTGGAAGGCGTAGTCAAGGTCCGCGTCGTAGATTTTCCGTGAAAACATCACAGTCTACCGTAGCACCCGCCATCGACGCACGCGCATTGATGCCCGACGTTGACAACACGACGATATTTGGTGATCGCAATACATACTCGTCTGGCGCTGTCACGTTGCCATTGATCTCTATATTATCACCGTTTTCTGTATTGCCTTCCAACGACGTCTGCACATGATCTGTGGACGTTTGGACTGTCGGTGGCCGCTGTACGCCCGATGGGCCACCTACGTTATTGCTTTGCGCCGTTTTTTCCATTTTCTTTTCGATGCTGCCGTAGCTCTCGCATTTGCTCGGCACTGGACTTTTTAGGTTTTTTAAATTCCTTTTGATGCAAGCTTTCCTCTGATTTGCGTTTTCTATAATTCCGCGCATATTTACGACTCATATAGACGACATCTTTAATTTTTTTGCAATTTTCAATTTAATACCGATTCTTACATATATTTCGGCGAATATTTTTATTGTTTCACTTTGAGTCCTAGTAGTGCTTGTCAAGCTCTTTACAATGACACCCGAATCAACGTCCTAGCTAAACGCGTTCTCACGCTACACTAATTTATAATTTTACACAACGCTAATTCACAACAGTCACGCGCAGGCGCCTACACTAGCCCGATGACGTCACAGGCAAAACAAACACTGCACAACAAACACGTACAGATATGCTCTATCCATTGTGACCTCAACCGTTGTTATCGCATTATTAGTCTCGTAGTTATTAGCGATTGAAATCTGACGGTATTTTGTAACACAAGAAAGTTTGACCGGCTATCACTGTGCTTAACGAGCGAATAGACGTTTTCACGTCAAAATATTGATTTAGAATTCCAGCCTTTGCCCGCAGCTAGAATAGGTGTTCATCCGTAGAATCGTGATCGTTATAGGAACATATATAAGAAATATTCTTTAATCACATAAAAGTAGACGATGCTAAGATACCGAGAGAATGGAAAACCAGCATAACTCTACCAACTTTTTAAGAACGGACAAGAGAGTAATCCTGAAAAATTGTCGACGTATAAGACTCTGAATAACAACATATAAATTATTGACGAAAATAATGTTGCCGAAAGTGGAAACTTACTTGAATGTAAACGAAGAACAACAAGGGTTTAGCCCAAATCGAAATAGACTACGGATTCTATATTCATACGACTTCAGACAGTCGACAAAGTGTTTGATTATAACAGCCTTAATGTGTTTCGTAAAGTCATTACGTAATGTTTTTCGTAATGTGTGTATTTGAAAAGTAATTTCTTCTTCTTCTCCTCCTCATTCTTCTTCTTCTTCTTCTTCTTCTTCTTCTTCTTCTTCTTCTTCTTGTTCACTACATGGCTTGGGCTATAGCCAGTTCCGACTTCACAGAGTCTCCAACCATTTTTTCCAGGGTCTTCCACGATCTCTCATCCCCACTAGCCTACATTCAAACGCTTGTTTAGGAATACGCGTGTCTACCATGCGTTCCACATGGGACTTCCAATTCTGCCTGTATTCCTTTATTCTAACCAGAACCGACTGTAACTTCAGGTCCTTCCTTATGTCGTCGTTTCGTAGATGATCTCTGAAACTGCATTTATATTTTTGCTGTGATGGCAAAAGTTAGTTCAATTCAAATTCAAATTCAAATTTGCGCTTGGGCATTCGAGTGTCACTCATGCGCTCTGTTTCCTGCCCATCTGAGAGATGTACCCTGATCTTCTTCTTCTTCTTCTTCTTCTTCTTCTTCTTCTTCTTCTTCTTCTTCACGTCAAGGAATAGCCTTACAGCCTGTTCCGCCTTCTCTTCCTTGGTCTACCTATATCTCGTCTTCCTTGAGGTCTGTATCTTATTTCTTGTTTAGGTAGTCTCATATCTTCCATTCTCTCGATGCACCCTGATGATGCAGTCTATATATTGTGGATCCGCAACTGAACCTGATACAACATCGTCGTCCATCGATAAGAACGGTTACCGCGCACGCGCACAGGGCGCGGGGGGGGGGGTAACTCGAAACCACCAATAACGAGCCATCATTTACGCATCCGACCGGCCAATAAATTGCTTCCGTCGCGCGCACAAATAATCTGTAAGACCATTAATTGACTACAGTACTTTCATAACCAATCAGAATAATATTTCCCTACGAAATTATACTCATGTATAAAATTTACATACAATATTATTCGAAACGAATGTATAGACTATACATAGGGGCTAGTTTTTAAACCGTTACAGTTATAAACAAACAAGCCGTATGTGTGTGTGTGTGTGTGTGTGTGTGTGTGAGAGAGAGAGAGAGAGAGAGAGAGAGAGAGAGAGAGAGAGAGAGAGAGAGAGAGAGAGTATAATTTAACAATAAAGTATAGGGAGGGAATAGAGAACCATGTCATTCGTGCTGTTTTATACCTCTTCCAACGGCGATTATAAATACTATTATGCTGATGCATACATTGGGCAGAGCAGAGAGTCCAAGTGTTTCTTCTGTGGTGTGTTTATTAATTTATGTGTGATATTTGATTTTCCATGCATATTAATTTTGAGTTATGATCATCGTGGCCTATGTTGTACGCTTGTTGTAGTAGTAACAATGCTGAGTTATGTGCAGCGTTCTCGTCGCTCGCCCACGTCCATCGTCAGAGCGTCCGTCGTGGAGAGAGAGAAGGTGGCTGGGCTCACGCCACTGAACAAATCATACCGCTGGCTCCCGCCGCCGCCTTGCCTTGCCACTGTGGGCGAAACTTGCGATACCTAATCACTCATTTCAACAGTGTTTAGCAGAGCACTGTTCATCGTTTATTTTTATTTTATTTTATTTTTTGTTGTTGTGTTTCAAGGTACATCGACGCGGTGGCGCGGCGCGCGCTCGTACGGACAGACAAACGCCTGTTTATATAACTTTTACACTTCTGATGAAATGCTGAAATGAATTCTCTGATTTTCTTCTTCTCCACGTCAAAGTATAGGCTTAGGGGACGTCCATTAATTACGTGAGGTTTTTTTTTTAAATTTGGACCCCTCCCCCCCTTGGTGAGATTTGGTGAGATGTGGTGGGACCCACCTCCCCATCACGTTGGGTTTACCGTATAATTTTTAAATAATTAAATTTATTTGATATGTTCATGTTTTTGGTTCATACCACTAAAAACACCTAAAGCATATCTTCTATGTCTACATTTTTGTTATCCGTTATAATAAATGTATATTCTCTGAATTAAAAAGTTGACGTGAGATTTTCATTGGCCCCCCTCCCTTTAAATGAGATTTGGTGAGATTTTGCCGGACCCCTCCCCCCCCATTTTGAGCTCACGTAATTAATGGACGTCCCCTTACGGCCTGTTCCGCCTTCACTGAAGCCATCTCTTCCTCGGTCTACTGTACTCGCACCAGTTTTGCTACCGAGGCGCCTGAGGAGCGGTGGAGTCTAATGAATGATAGTACGTGGTGTTTGAGTTGGTGGTGTATTACTGGTTCTGAAAACATTGTTCAGTTGTTCAGAAAACGTATTTCGTTGTGATTTTGTGTGTGTATTAGACTGAGCGTTCGTACATTGTATCTCTGTGTGATTTATTGAGCATTTTGTTGAAGTGTGTTTTCTTATGCGCTACAAGAAATACCGTGTAAAAGACAGTCCAGTCACACCGAAACTGTGTTAAGCTTTATTTTAAATGAGTAGTATGACAGTGATGCGTGCAGTGGAATGGCATACGTCACCACATTCCTTGCTCGGTATCAAAGGTCCTGCTGCAGCAGTACCTATATCTCGTCTTCGTTGAGGTCCGTATCGTATTACTTGTTTAAGTAGTCTCATATCTTCCTTTAGGTACATCTTTCCTTTATATTTTTAAGGTATGTTATTCCTCTATATTAAGTATAATACCTATATTTATAGTTATATTTTTCCTCATACCTTTCCTTTAGTCTCATATTACCCTTAGGTACCCTTTTGGTAGTCAAAGGCTAGTAAAAGATACCGAAGGGCTAGCCGTTACTTTGCCAAAAGGATGTGGACCAATAAATTTCGGTTAATGCCTCCACTGTTCCCGACAAAAGTCGGAACTTGAAAAATCAAGTCAGCTCTGCCAGCAAAGCCCTACTTCCACGTCCTCGTAGGCAAAAGCCGCGTGGCCCCTGGATGTGCGTTATCCAGGGGCCCGCATGGCGTACAATGGATGTGCGTTATGTAACTGTCGGAAGACGATGAAAGGCCTTAAAACTGGAACCTTCGGCTAGGGGAGACAACCCCAACAGAAAACAGGCCAGTTAGGATACCTGAATGTCGCAGCTTCTTCATCTGCTAAGAGAATGGTTTTCAAGCTTCGGCAGATTTTAATACCGTCAGGGGATTGTTCCTTTTCATTTTTTGAGGAAATCATCTAGATCTAGATAAAGGTTGAAACGTAGTAGCGACAGACAACAACCTTGTCTTCCGCTTTGGTTTGTTTCAATCGGGATAGATTCTACTCCGTCGTCTATGATTAGCGCGGTGTGTCTATACAAACTCTTTATGGCCTGAACTAGGTGTTGTGGTATACCTTTATTTTCAAATATGTCCCATAACTTAGGTCTGATCACTCTATCAAATGGACACACACACACACACACACACACCACAATTAATATTTATTTATCGGCAATGCAGATTGTCACTGGTGACTGTATTAAGAATGTATTCAAACAAAGGATATGGAAACGTTAAGTGAGTGCCAGCGCCGCGACCCACCACACACAGAGCTAGACCAACCGCGTCGTGGGCCCAACACATGTCAGCAGCAATAGTTCTGATCTACAATGGCTATTATGAGAAACTCATATATGGTATTCAACGCTAGAGTGACGAGCGCGCGTGTCATATCTCCGTTGTTGTTGAAATGAGTCATCAACGAATAAAATGTGACAAGATTATAAACATCGTTTTCTGAAAAAATGTTTCTTATTATTATTCTTATTAATCCGGCTGTACACTGTTTACACATTTTCCGGAACCAAAGAATACAGAAGTGATTAAATTCTCATCTTCCACTGCTGCTTGTCCGTCCAAAGATCTTCTTCAATCTCTCGTTCCCTCAGTATAGTCTGAATTTCTTCTACCCAGGTGGACAAGTGGTCTTTATCGTCTTTCTATTTTCCTTCTTCCTTCTTATGGAATGGGGTCCATTCCATAACGCTCCTTGACAATCTTTCCTGTGCCACTCTTTTCGTGTGTCCATACCACTGTAATTTTTTCCCATGTGACTTTTTACTTTGAAAAAAAAAGCACTATACACATGTTTATTTTGGCGGCTGCTCACTAATTTTGTCACGTCTGGATACTCTTGCCGAACGTCTCCAAAAGTCCATCTTTGCTGTCGTTAATTTTGTTCTGGTGTGTTTATTAGTAGTCCAAACGTCTGAGTCGTAAGTCGTGATACTTCTAACAATGGTTTTGAACATTTTGGTTTTAGCTTCTACTATAATTTGCTTATCCCACAGGATTCCATTTAATGTAGATAAAGCCATCTTTCCCAAGTTAATTCTGGATTGTTTTCCTTTCTTTTTTTCTGTGTAGTACAGAGATGACACACTGCACACAAGATCTGACGGATTATTATTCGCAAGCAGTCACGGGTTGGGCTAGACAAACGCAAAAATGAGAGCCATGAGTCGTACGTAAACACCAGAATGTCCTGCGGAAAAAGATACTGGATATGACAGGCCTATACAAACGAGAGCCGTGCGTCGTACGTAAGCACCATGATGTCCTGCGGAAACAGATACTGGATGTGAAAGGCCTATACAATCGAGAGCCGTCCGTCGTACGTAAACACCAGGATGTCCTGCGGAAACAGATACTGGATGTGAAAGGCCTATACAAACGCTTCTTGATACAGTCAAATTCTTGATGTGTAAATTATTTAATATTTACTACTATTTTACAGTATTATTCCTTTCTAAGTATCTCGTTGAGTTTCCTGCACGTCTCCCATGGAATATCCTCAATTCTAATGAGTCTCTATGTAGAGACACTATGTCTCTACCTCATGACTGGGGTGAATTGACGGACACCGTGCCAATTGTTACTAACACTGATGATGGTGAGAGACCGAAACGTCTGTCAGCATAGACTCTAGACCACGGGCTAAGAGGCCGAAACGTCTGTCAGCATAGACTCTAGACCACGGGCTAAGAGGCCGAAACGTCTGTCAGCATAGACTCTAGACCACGGGCTAAGAGGCCGAAACGTCTGTCAGCATAGACTCTAGACCACGGGCTAAGAGGCCGAAACGTCTGTCAGCATAGACTCTAGACCACGGGCTAAGAGGCCGAAACGTCTGTCAGCATAGACTCTAGACCACGGGCTAAGAGGCCGAAACGTCTGTCAGCATAGACTCTAGACCACGGGCTAAGAGGCCGGCCAATAATGTTTCCAAATTAATACCGTTTTATGTATTACGCGTATGTTTAGCTTTATATTTATTTACAAGCGGCCAACTACAATTATATACAAAGTATGTCTACAAGAAAATTCGACGAGTAAGAAAATTTCATTCAACATCCGGGAAGTGCCAATCTATCCAACGATATTGTTCCTCTAATTATCAGTCACTGAACCAGTGGCTTAACTGGTAACTATTGCTTGGGGGGGGGGGGGGAGGGATGACACTATAGTGCGGCCGATTGGTCTACCAGAGTAGGCTTACTAACACAAACACACACGCGCCTCACCCTCTCTTGGTGTTTCACTGGCTGTGTCTTGGCGCCAGGTGCCCAAGCTATTGTCTGGCGGCCTATGTCTGTGCATACTTTAGCAAAGTGTCTGCTAAGCCCTAAAACCGCCCTCCTTGCTAGGCCACAGTATAGCTTAAAAGTTGGACACTGCCCATTTTCCTCAGGTCACATGGCAAATTCACGATTCTTCCCATATTATTTTATAAACACATTGTACATAATACGTAAAGCTTATGTGTCGAATTTATTATAAGCTATACGTAAGGCTGGAAACACCCTACGTTATTAGCCAAATGCTGAGTGACTGTTATTATTTTAAAAAATTAAACCTGGTAGTCGTGGGACTACCGGTAGGCATGGAATCATGGGCAGACTTGTGCTTTGGGAAAGAATGAAGGGTTGGTTAAATAAACAGCTACATAAGTTTCAATGTATTTTATTTTTTCAGAATTTTCAGAATTTACAGAGCCACCTAACGCTAGTTGATGGAATATGGAGCGATGGTAGCTGAAGTACGATACGAATATCTGGGCGAAGAGTTGCGTGTTGCGACTGAACGTCTGGTCTATGCTCGTGTTTCCGAGTGTAGTTGATGGTAAGCTATGGAGTTGTAGGCCGTACTCGTCGTTGATGTCCTGTAGTAGGTTCTCTTGATCGGGTGCATGCTTGTTGAAGTCGCCGCAGAGCATTATTGGTGTAGTCATGTCGGCGATCATCTTAGGGATCACTTTACTGATGGACTTGCCGTATCTGCCGAGCCCGCGATGTATAAGATACAAGACTTCGGTGTTCGGTATAAGAATTCCTCGTCGACTCCTTTGAAGTGGCGACTTGGACCGGGCTGTTCTGCGCAGAGCATCGAGGGTCCAATGTTGTCGAAGCACAAGTTATTAATGTTCTCATCGTCTGTTTTCTTGCTAGCTAGCCGTACGCTCGATCTGAGTCGCTTTGGGGGCACGCCGGATGACCCAGGTATCGGAGATGCGGGCCGCTTGGGCGCTGACGGGGTTTCGTCAATCTTCAAATGGTTGCCATTTTCTAAGTTATTGGCCGATTTCTTTGATTTTAGTCTCAAACGATAGGCCTGTTGACGCTCTGCAAAGGATTTACCGGTTTTCGGTTTGAAATTTTTGGTTCGAGTTTTATCGCGATTTTTAGGTCGAGGCATTTCAACTTTTTGAGTTCAAATGTTGTTATTATTTTCTGTGAGTGCTTCTGGTACTCGGAATTGGTGTTATTGGAGAGATTTAGTTCTGAGGATCACAACGCACTTTGTATTTTCGCGATCGGACTTGTAGTTCCCGAGATATTAAAGTTTTAGTGGAGCAATTTAGAAATTTTCGGCGCAAAAACACCCTCACGCAGACAAAGCCTAGAGGCGACTGAAGTCATTTGTCAAAATTCTCAGTACTAATGTTGGAAGGGGGCCGAGTGACTCGATCACCTGACACCTGGTTTGCTGGGATTGGTTGAGCGGTTCGTGAGATAGTGGTATGCCGAAAGTACATTTGAAACATAACGGTCGATTTTCGCGAAACGTGCGACTAAGACATTACATACCTATGGATTCCATGTCAAAAACTCTAACTGTATTTCATTAATTTACATTCCTTTTATTTGTACAGTTATTTCATGATCATCATCATCATCATCACCAACACTCCAAGGACTAGCCGTTAGATTTGTTCCGGAACCCATCTCCACCGCGGCCTACCGACATCTCTCTTCCCAGTAGGCTGATAACCCAAGGCAGCCACAGGTAGACGAATATCAGGCATGCGATTCAAGTGTCCACACCATCTCCTTCTGTGTTCTTCAACTTCCTGTTGCAATGAAACAATGTTTAAATCGCGTCTAATCATCGTTCCTTTTCCGATCCAAGAGAGAACAACCTTGAGTCCCTCTTAGAAGTTTCATTTCGGCTGTCTGAATCCTCTGCACACCCCTTTTACCAAGAGTCCATGTCTGACTAGCATACAGGAATGTAGGGACAGCCGCATTTTATAAAATTTAATTTGGTTATCCTTCCGTGTTTCATTTATACAATTATTTAAAAGCACTAATTTTAACACACACCAACTGGCTTACAAATCATTACACTACGTTAAGTGATTATAGAATCTCACTGACATTTTTTTTAGCTCTGGAAGGGAGCGGATCGGTCTGGCTGACTCCCCCCACACCGAAGTTATTACACTGCTGTGAAGTCACGGGTCTACAATCTTTTGGAAGCTTTTGAAATTCATTACGCAAATGAACTCCGAAGCTAGGTCTTTGAGACGGTTATCAGTCTGTTCAAAATGTTTTTCAATTCTTTTCCTCTGCATTAATGTCTGACTATGGAAATGTTAATGTCAGCATGAAAGACGCCACTGTATAAGCCTACAGACCTTCTAGCGAGCCGGCTATTAAGCTTAATGCCTTTGATTGGAAATTTTGTAATATATTAACACTTTATTTACAAGATCAGTACCATAACTCAATGCCGAACTTCCATATTTAATAACGGCATTATGCAATAGTATTCTACGTATTTTAATGCTTTGATTATAATGACACGTTGTCTATTTGATAAATTGTAATATAACAGTATTACAAGAGATAAATTATGCATATTCCATGGCACTGATCTCTGCAGACAGACCACGTCACGTCCTTTGTACCCAATCATTTCACTTTATACAAATAGCTAACGACTAGTGTCTTGGAGAGCTGGAAGACTATTATTAAACAAATAATGTAATCACAGGATAATAGCGAGACAATTGATACAGCTGTTTGTGGGGATAATGTCTAAATCAGAGCGCCGGTCATTTAGGACTGTCGGTTGGAGTTTGTCATTGGCGTGCACCAAATTACAAGGGACCCTCTGTTGTTGTATAATATTGTTATAATAACAGACCACTTGCAGCTTCATGATTGCCGGCTTCCATCATAAGTAAACATAAGAAAAACAGATGTATTCATTTCGTAAAACGTTCTCATGCGCAAGAAATAATTGAATAATTTGTTTCGCAACAAAAAAAAGAGCAGTAAGAAATGGTTCGTTGATTAGTTTCGAAGACCGATTGAAATCATCTTTTCATTAGTTAAACAATTTGTTTCGCTCCCTCCAGTGCTGCCAACTTCTTCTCCATAAAACATATTATTTTCCCTGTTTTCTGTTTATTTATTAAACTAATAAGCTATCCGAACTGTGGTCATCACCGAGAGACTTTTCAATGTTGGTAAAATATTGACTTTCATTTTAGCTCATTGGTGCTTCTAAAGACAAACATTTTCAAAGAAAACAGTACACTCCGGTTAGGTTTGACTTCACTTTCTTTACTACGATATTCGACACAAAGTTTAATTAGTTTTCCAAATTCTAACATACGGCTACATTTTTAGTTTTTTAAATATTTATCCTGTTACGACGTGTGACGATTTTAAAATAATGTTTAAATCGCACAAATAAAAAATTGCTTTCAATATAAGTAAGAGTATTATCCACCCCTTACCTGTGTCTAGATTCATGCAACAACGTGCATATTGTCCCGTACCAACACGTTACGAACGGTGTTATTTAGCTAATAATAATAATTACTTTAATTAAAGAAAATACTTACTAAATAGATAAAGAAATTTCTAATTCGTAACCAAAAGGTAAAATAATGTATTACGACTTAATTAGTAAATAATTAATATAACTTAAAAGAACGAACTATTTTCTCAGTGCGTCAAACCGCGCCAGCTACTGACCCCTTGCCGCTAAACATTGCTTGCACTCGCCCGATAGACACCGAGGTGTAAGGATGTAGCTGCTGTGTTGTGAACATACACATAGGTGTATACCGTTAAACAATATTTAATCAAGTTTATAATGAGTTCGAATTGATCTATGTAGTATAATAATAATAATAAAAACAAAATTATAATGTAGTGCGTGAAGAAATATGTAAAGAATTTTAGTAATAAAAAAAAAGAAAAAAAAGAAACTTAGCCGACACATCTCTTAGCAAACTGTAAGTGGTGAGAAATGTTACTTACCAGATTTGAGTGCTGACAAAATATGAACTGTAACCAAAAGTAAAATGTAACTTACCGACTCCGAAAGAAGATAACACAAACAGCAACCGGATGAACTTCTAGAACCAAAATCTAATCGTCTAGTAAGAGACTACCAGAGACAATCAACCTCATTTAACATCAAGAGGAACCATGGATCACACCCTAGAAGAGGACTGAAGATGACCATCATGGACCCCACAGCATACACATTGTTATATTCAGGTGATATCAAAACATAATATTTGTAACACAAATTCATTGTAAAACAACAAGACCAGTAAAAAAAAAGAACAGTAAAGAACTTTTGATAATTTAAAGTTTAATATATAGATTTTTGTAATCACTGTAATGAAGTAGTAATGACATTACGATGTTTAGATTTAAATTTATTTTAAAATTTACAACCAAAATTATTCTTCTAATAATTTGGTTGAAGTTGTAATAAAAACATAACTAAGTTGAGTCCCGGATCCGTGGTACTGAAAACAATATCTAGCTGAACGCTTTTGATATAAAAAGAATAAGAAATAAGTTTTCAAAATAATTAATGCAGAAATTTTAGAATCTGAGTTTTAAAAGTAAAGTAAAGTATGATATATATATGTTAACAAAGAGATGTTTCTGCTAACACCCAACGAGTGAATAAATTTATACAATCCTTGCTTAATTCCTGAATAATAAAGTGTTATAATTTGTTAGTGATTAAGGTTTACTAACAACGGCAGCTAGTTCAATTCACAGGCAACAAATTGAACTGGTTCCCGACATTTGTGATATCTTAAAAAGGGAGACGCCACAAAAGACGGAACGCTGTCGAACAGTCGCGAGCGTCATTCTACTCGTTTCTCGGCTAGCCGTGCAGGTCGTGGACTCGAGTACCCTCCAGAACAGTGGTTCCCAAAGTGGGGTGTGCGACACTGTTCCAAGGCGTCCGCCGGCACTTATCAGAAAAAACAGAATATACAGTAGAACTCCATTTATCCGAACTAATGATTCCCAGACGTAATTCGGATGTGCAGAAATTCGGATGATTGGAACAAACATAAGAAAAAGGTTATGTTATGAAAGAAAACGCGAAAATTGCTCAAAAATCACTTTTATTTATTTTTATTACGTGAGTACAGTATCTTAATAAAAACCAGGGCACACGTTTTTTCCAAAAAGTTCACTTTTACTACAAAAAATTTAAAATAATACTCACATATAATTATGATTTTTCAGTTGAACATGTCAAACAAAGTTAATTGTTTTGACGTGGAAACTCGTTTGCGTGCAGCCAGGTCCCGCAAACGCTTGACGGAAAGAAGCTGCACATGGCCGCATTTAGGCTGCCGTTCCATCCACTTTAAGGCAGTGTCAAAACAAACGAATGCCACACTCGCCGTAGGTTTCTTTTCCAGTTCAACTGAAGCAACGTTGTCATCGTCTTCGTCCACCTGCTGAGATTTATCGTTTACACTTTGGATAATTTCATCATCGTGTAAAATCTGATATCCAGGGCCGCACTGCAACCACTCGTTAATGTCGTCCACGTCACACTCGGAACAGCCAGGAATTGTTTTCTGGATGTCTTCAGTTGATACAGTTACATTTTCTCCGACACTTTTGCTCTTTTTTACTCTTCCTTTTAGTTCATTGCCTCTTCTTTTTCTTCCTGGATTTGATTGTTTTGTCGAAATTCCATTAATTTTATTCCATGACATTTCCTGATATCGATTCTGATAATTGGTGATTCGGATAACTGTAGTTAGGATAAATGGAGTTCTACTGTACCATATTTTTCTCCGACTTTTTATGGTCTAAAATCTAAATTTTAGATTCTTAAAACGATTAGTAGAAGATGCCAGTACTTTGTTTTTGTTCGAAAACTACTTGTAATTGTAAAAGTAATTTCAAACTAACGGCTTTAATAATGTCTTTAAGTCATGTCGCGTAGGAGATCTGTTTGTCAGCCGAGCTGACTAGAGCGCCGCATCAACGCAGAACTGGTCGCGCTGTTTTAGTCCACGTATAAGCACTGTATCTAAGCAAAACGTTTTTCCGTGTAGCTGGTTTTACGCGTAAGTAGCTGGATTTCGACACGTCTGGCTGGAAAGATAGAGCCAAGGTTGGCAAAGTTAAGAAATAAACTTGATGTCGAGAGTGACTTAACATTGAAATTATCAGACATTAAACCTAATATTGCAGAGCTAATTGTTCAAAACCAGCTTCATTGTTCACATTAAACAATGTTTGATATAATTAATATTATAATTTTGCAAGTTAAGAGAATTTTGATTTTAATACATTTCAATTAAAATATAAGAGTGTATCATATTTACTGTTTGTTTCATTTCATAACTCAGACGGGTTCGTTAAAGTTTTATTTTGGGGGGGGGGGGAGCAGAGGTGCGCGGACTGAAAAGTTTGGGAACCACTGCTCTAGACCATTCGAGCCCTCGTTAACGACGCATATTATGGAACATTTTTCTGGAACATCTGCAGACTATATAAAAGCAGCAGCTGCCGCTTAGAAATTAGTTATAAGTGCCGATTTATTCAGCGGAGATCAAGTGGTTGTTGTGGAAAGTGATTACTGTGTTATAATTACTGCGGAACTCTTAATAGTAGACATTATTATTGCATATAATTAGTAAAATAGTTTACCTTTTTCTTGTCCGTCTGGTGGCCTTTTCTCTATATTTCATTCAACGCGTTTCAGGACATATGCCCCATCATCAGGATATCCCTTGTTGAAGTTCGTCGATCGTTAAAATATTGAAAACACTGTATATACAATTCCACACAACAATAAATATAATATAAACATAAAAACACATAAAATACCCAGATTTGAGACACACGCGATTATTGGTGGTGCGCACCACGACATGCTATAGTCGACTGCAGTGTTCATGTTGTTATATGTCGTGCATTATGGACCTTGTTCTGTATTCTTATCGCTGTGTCGTATAATAGATTGGACTGGAAATTCAGCTGATCGTTAAGGATGACTTCTTCTGTTTTTTTTAATTTTTGTAAGCTTTATATATTTCGTATTCTTCCATAGCATTCATATAATTTCCTTTTCTGCATATATGGAGGGGTTGAAAGTTCGTTGTGAAATCAGTATAACTATGGTTGTTGTCCATCAGATGGCGCGCGTAATTTGACACTGTTTTACTAAATTCTTTTTTGGGTAAACGTTCTTTGAATCGTCTTTTAAAAGGTCTACCAGTTTGGCCAATGTAAAAGCTGTCGCAGTCATTGCATATTATCTTATAAATTCGCCCGTCCTGTCTTCAATTGATTTTGAATGTTTAGGTAAGAGTGTCTTATTAATGTTATTACTAGTTCGGTAAGCCATTTTAATATTTATCCCACCGAATACTTTGTTTAAAATTTTGGGTAGGGTGTTACCATATTCTGATGCATATATGAGACATGGATCTAAAATTATTATTGCGTGTGACAAATTTAACTTGAATTACTGTATGAGAGTATCTTGTTGATGTCACATTGTTATATGTGACTAATTACAGCTGGTAATTAGTGACTTCATTGGTGTCTGTATTTCGCTTTCCACTGGGTACCATACGACGACCCTTGAGACTGTCGTAACAATATTTTTTTCAATCCTAAACTGTAAAAATACAGACTGTGGTCAAAGTTATCTTTGATTTGATATCCCGCTTGGATTTTTCAAAATTCTGGTAAACGTTTTTGACACTGAAGTCCAAAAATCTGAAATTTCCTAAACTGAACACTATATTCAGGTTGGAGTTGAAAATCAATTTAATTTGATTCTATTTAACTTGGAATTTGGAGGCTCCAGCCGGTTCGAGCTGGGGCTATTGCGTTTGCAGATGATGGTATCCTCCTTACTCTCCGGTACATAAGAGGGACTACAAAGGAACCTTGACGTTTGGGTGGAGGAGCTGGAAAGAAAATGACTGGAAGTAAGTTTGGCAAAGACGAGGACAATGATTGTTGCCAGAGAGCCAGCTCAACACCAGATTACCATCAACTTTAACAAGTTCAAGAGTTTAAATATTAGGCTCTCTAATAAGCTCAGGTGGAAAAAACAATGCGGAAATTAATTCAACAATAAGCAGTTACTCGAGACTTTTCCATGCATTAAAGACCTAGTTCATTGGTAAGCCAGAAATTTCCAAGAAAGTTTATATGACCATGTTCAAAAACACGTATGTGCCAGTTCTTACTTGTGGGGGTAAGACCTGGCTCTAACTGAGAAGCATCTAAACTCTCTCCAAGCTATGGAGATGAGATACTTCAGGACATTTGAAGAAAAGTCAAGAAGTGATCGACTCAGAAACGCTACTATAAGATCGATCGAGCATCAGGTTTGTGTAAACAGGCGCTACAAGAACCTGTACCTGACTCGAGTTTAGGGGGTTGATTTCCCTCCTGCTCTTGTCTGGGTGCCGCCTCCACGAGGACCGCGGTGGGCAACATAATGTCTTCTATGAACACTACGTTTGTACATAGCGGTGAAGTACGTTGGTCTCCAACGTTGCGAGGAGAGGGTTCCAGCCCGCTCGTTGACGTATCCAGTAAATGAAGAGCGAAGACATTTCCAACCTTTCCCTGGGAAGCATATGAGGTTTGTACAGAGATGATATTGCAGAAATAATAGGGTGCAGAAAGGAGTCTTAGAAACTGGTATAATGTCTTCGACGTAGTCCCCTTCAAAGAGAACGCGATGGTCAGCGTTGGAGAGTGAATGTTCGGGTCACCGCAGACTTCTCCGGCTGCCCCAAGCGACAACAGCGGCTGTGTTAACCGACGCCGTGCGTGGACACTGCGCCACTGCGCTCCGTGGTGCCGATGTAGGCCTACTTCTTGCTCTGCTCGTGAGGCGTGGTAGAAACACACAGTCGCTACCACTGTAGGTGAATTGGCGGACATCGTGTCAATCCATGGTGTGGACGAAACGTTGTGTCAATAACAACAACTGTGGACCACGGAACAGAATAATAATTTTAAAATGTTGAAGCCGATCGTGAAAGTATAAGAACTAACATCATTTCTAATCATACATTGTGTCCATTATTGGCCCAAAAATTTTATTTAATGACATGCAAAAAATATCGGTATGGATAGCCATACATGACTTCCATGCTCTAATATCTAGGCCTATATTTAAATTCATTTTCGAAATGAAATATTACCATAGAAACTACTTCTTTCTACTTCTTGCTTCAGCCTTGACTACAGTACTGTGGTCACTAACGTATACCACCTCACGTTAGCGCATTAGATTTTCACTGATGATGGTAGTCGACGGCACTGCCGAAACGTCTGGTTTAGCAGAAAACAATGGACCAGGAGAAAACAGCCCGGGAAGGAATTTTAACAACAAACTACTTCTTTGTTGCCGATAACTTAGTACACATCTGAAAAATTATCCCCTCCCCCTTCAACTATCATTTTCATTTATAGAAAATTACCCAACCCCCTGTAACTAACCTTTTTATTTATAATGAAGAAAGTTGTGTTAGTGGTTAAAATCACAAGCAGAATTATCACTGTTGCACACCACTATATAAAAATTATTCCGATTAGCGCTTTCAAGCTTCACAGCTCATCGTCAGATCGGAAATGATCAGCATTTCCGATCTGACGATGAGCTGTGAAGCTTGAAAGCGCTAATCGGAATAATTTTTATATAGTGGTGTGCAACAGTGATAATCCTGCTTTTTATTTATAAATATTTCATCTACCTTTCTACAGTGGATTATTATGACCTTCTTTTCAGGATACTTTAATTGTCAAAATTATGTACTTTAATCTTGTTAAAACATAAAACGTTCCCGGTAAACTACCCCTTCCCCTAAACTGATCTTCACCAAAAACAATAGGTCTTGAGTCCTCTACATTTCAGGGAAGTATGCAAAAAATTATTTGATTCTGTTTGAATTTGCGGCAGTTATCGTTCGCCATAGAAAAAATTCTACACATAGACACACCGACACATTTCGGAAAATGATTTTTCCTCATGTTTTGAGGGTAGTACAATCAGAATCAGCCCTTATCTCGAACACGTTTTTTTCGCCGTTATCATACTTCAATTTCCTTATGGAACATGGAAGTACAAAAAATGGAACTAAAACCCATTAGAATAGTTAGACGGAAACGTATATCTGCTCGCAGTTTGTGTAGGGTCTTGAAAGTGCGTCAGCTGAGCAATCTATGCGAGCGATCGCATTGGTTGTTTGTGTACACTATACAACAGGTGGAGTACAACAGAGAAAGTAATACATAATGGAATGCGTGCTCCGCGTGAGGCGTGAAGAGTGAAGATGAAGATAGTAGCGAAGCCACGAACCACACACAGAACGGCAATTAAATACGTTAAACGATAAACGCTAGTGTGTAAATAACGCAATGATAAGAGCGAGAAGTAAAATACGCGGTTTTAGTATCCTGATACCGCTGCTACTGCTACTGCGTCTGCTGCCTGATTTTGTATAACCTATTCGTGCTATTGCCTTACACGCGCGCGCGCGCGCGTTTACCCTCTCTTCATATACGTTGCACCAGTTCACGTGTGCACAGTTGGTGACCGTGTCTTTTTCGTTTACAGCGAACTCTCAGTTGGGGCTCAGTGAATTCGAACGTTTTTATTTTTCGGAAAATTTTGATAAAACCCCGTTGAAACCCACATCAGGGGTCCACATCTTGTGGACACGGGTTTGGCAATCCCGCCCGATGTGCCCTAGCTCGATTCTCACTTTGCTTCAACTATCCCTTCCTTTATGATATTCGGAGTAGTGTTTTAAAATTTTTCCAAATTTTAAGAGACAATTTAAGCTTTCTAAAATATTTACATTGGTGGACGTAACGCTCATGAACAGTGGACAGTGTTGTTCTACACTCTTCTACACTTTCTCGGCTATACGAGTAGGTGCGTGTCTCTGTGTACAAAAGTACATGTACACTTTTCGAGTACTCGTTAACGATGCATATTATGTAACATTATTCTGGAACATTTTCAGACTGTATATAGGCCTAAGCAACAGCTTCCGCTTAGAAGTCAGTTACTTTGGGCGATTTATTCGGCGGGAATCGAGTGACTGTTGTGGAAAGTGATAACTGTGTTAAAATTAGTGCGGAACTCTTAATACTTGACATTATTGTTGCGTGTAGACGAATTTAACTTGAATTACTGTATGAGAGTATCTTGTTGTCTAGTCCCTCTTGACCGCCTCTTGTTCTTTTCTGCCCCCCCTCCCCGACGCCGTTAGAGCAATCGAGGGCTAGGGTGTCTTCCTTTCACGATTCTGATTTCTTAATTTTGGGTGGCTTAGGATCTTAGAGTGCTCTCACTGATCCCGATAGGTGAGCACTGGAAATACTAAGAAATGTTCAGTATCAGAATAACTGATACAAAGCCACCAAATCCTATCTCAGAAGGAGAAGGCTGAGGGTGAATCTCCTGCGCTCCAAAACAGAGGCCTTTCAGCTAAGGTATGGTAATGCTGACAGAAGAGTCTCTGATCTTCCTGGTAGGGGAGGGGGGTTGTCCAACAGGCTAGTAACCTTCATAATAGTAACTTCATAATACTTGTAGTACCCACCAAAGCAGCCTCGGAGTAATATGTGGCAGTAGGACCCCGCCAAACAATAAGGTTTGAGAAGAGAAGAAGAAGAAGAAGAAGAAGAAGAAGAAGAAGAAGAAGAAGAAGAAGAAGAAGAAGAAGAAGAAAAAGCAGCAGAAGAAGAAGAAGAAGAAGAAGAAGAAGAAGAAGAAGAAGAAGAAGAAGAAGAAGAAGAAGAAGAAGAAGAAGAAGAAAATTGTTTGATAACTGGGAAGGCTTTGCGTTTTGCAGAATCACAATGGGCGGAAAACTGCCAAGTAGGAAGAAAATGAAATATAAATAAATAAATTATGCAAAAGAAACAAAATAAAAAATCTTGCCCACTCCTTGTGCAAGAACATCGAAAGAGCTCAGAACATCTCGTGGGGATATGGGTAAAGTTACCCAAGTCAACTTGGGTGAATTTACGAAAAACTGAAATTAAAAGCTTTCTAGTGTGGTTGATACTTTTTATAAACGTAATTTCAAGGTTAATTTTTTAATTAATAGCATTTTTTATTGCTTACATACCTAGCTTTTGGGAAATAACCAGGAAAATTGAAATTAATAAAAAAAAAGCTAAGTTTTTTTGTTAAACATCATTGGACATTCCTAGTGCCTTACTATTAACCCTGGATATACTTTCTTCTTTTATCAAAAAATATACATTTTTGAACTTCTGTTATTTGTATCTCTCTCTATGTTTTTTGTATCATTTCTCTTTTTCGGATCCTTCTTCTTCTGCTCCTCTTCAACGATTAGGTTATATAAACCTGTCCCGGCACCCGTCTCATTCTCGGACGACCCACGTCTCTTCTACCAGTGCCTTTAGAGTTCAGTGCCGTTTTCGGCAATCGATCCTCTGATATCCTTAGCAGACGATCCCACCATTGTCTTCTGTAAATTGAAATAATTTAATTTATGTCCTTTACTTCGAGTTCTGCTCTGATACCTTCATTCCTTATTCTGTCGTGCAATGTGTAATTTAAGGTATTTCGAAGAAACTCCATTTCAGCACTTTGAATCTGTATCTTGTAGAACGGCAATTAAATACGCTAAACGAAAAACAGGTGTGTAAATTAAAATTAAACCTCCGCTCAACAGTCCGTTAGGGACCAAGGCGTACCGCACGGCTTTTGTGTTAGTGTGACGGTGTATGGCTAGTACTACGCGCCACCAGCCGCTAGTTGCGGTATTCACAGCCAGGAGGCGGCGCTGTTATCTCAGCGCCTACTCAGTTTGCCTCACGACGCTGAGTGCACGCCGTACGGAACCTCCGCCGGGAATTGAACCCGGGACCACGAGCGCATCAATCGCCCGCGTTAGCCACTAGACCACCTGGAGGCTCACAGGTGTGTAAATAACACAATGATAAGAGTGAGGAGTGATCCGCAATCAATTGTGGAGGACGACAAGGGTGTAAATTATTACCTTCTCTTTTTAATTTATATATTGACGATGTCATACAAAACTGGGAGATGTGTCTTCCAGACCGTTTTATGATTGGTCACTCTACAATTGACACTTTGTTTGTTTGCGGACGATCAGGCTATTCTGTCGGACTCTGAAAACAGACTGCAGATGGGTATACATTTGTTAAATCGAATGTAAAATGCATATTAGTTCTTGGTATCCAAGTCACGTATGAACAGTAAATTATTATAAATAAATCACCTTATATCCGTCGTGTGACTTCGTTACGTCGATTAAAATGACGCGTTTCGGAACATCTGTTCCATCATCAGATAAAATCGCTCTATTGAGGTCGTTAAACGTTAAAAACACATGTTACACATAATTGTCCACTATGTAATTCACTTGCTTCCTAAATGGTGCGCACCACGACGAAGCCGATCGGACACTGAACTATTATCTGAGTGATTACGCCTAAGCAGGTTCAAATCTCAGTGATGATGATTACCGTGAGGAGGTGAATACCATTAAACATATAGCTTTAGCTAATGGTTACCAAAACACGTTGATTGATAATCTCATCAAGAAACATAAAATTCGAAAATCCAAGCCCTCAATAGATAAGGATACAAAAATAACATTTATTTCCACCGCATACACAAATATAACGCCAAAGATTCTAACCTCCACATTTAATAAATTGAATATTACTGCTACCTTCAAAACAAACAATAGTCTATTAAAAATACTACGTCATAGAAAACCCATACCTTTAGAAAAGAAATCCGGCATATATAAATTATCATGTAACGACTGCAACAGTTTTTACATTGGTCAAACGGGGAGAGGTTTCCTCAAACGATTTAAAGAACACACACCAAAACGTCACCTAAATAATCTCACTTTGTTAAATAATATCAAGTCCAACTTTGCCCGCCACTTAATCTTACACAATCATAATTATACTGATTTTAAATCTAATTTAATACCCCTACATGTGTGCAACAAAGGCCGTTACATGGACGCAATAGAGGAGTTCGAAATATACAAAGCATATAATAACATAAACAGCCGAGACTTCATATTGAATGACCACTTAAATTTTAAATCCAACGCGCTATACGATACAGCTTTGAACCTGCTTAGGCGTAATCACTCAGATAATAGTTCAGTGTCCGATCGGCTTCGTCGTGGTACGCACCATTTAGGAAGCAAGTGAATTACATAGTGGACAATTATGTGTAACATGTGTTTTTAACGTTTAACGACCTCAATAGAGCGATTTTATCTGATGATGGAACAGATGTTCCGAAACGCGTCATTTTAATCGACGTAACGAAGTCACACGACGGATATAAGGTGATTTATTTATAATAATTTACAAATCGAATGTGCAAAGACTCTGGATTGCAGATATCCACAATTAAAACGAAGGTGATGGCTTTTTGTGGAACTGATCCCGTAAGGGCAAAAATTGTTATAGATGGTGCTGTCCTGGAACAAGTTAGCAGTTTTGAATACCTGGGCTACAGTGTGTCTTATAATGCAAGCAACGACGTGGTGAATAAGTTGCATAAGTTCAACCTAATGTGCGGAACTATTACGCGAACCCTTAAGTCAGCAAGTAAAGGAACACGCCTAAAATTCTACAAGGTGATGGCTCTTCCCACACTTCTTTATGGGTCTGAGAATTGGACTTTGACGAAAGGCCAGGCCACTCGCATCAAAGCGGCTGAAATGAGATTTCTCAGGCACGTGGCAGGTTATACTCTCCATAATAATAGAAGAAACACAGATATACGGCAGGAACTGAATATTATGAGTATACTCGACAGGATCGCTCAGTATCGGCTGAATTGGTGGGAACATCTTTGCCGAATGGATGACTGCCGCATCCCCAAACAACTATGGAACTATAAGCCGAGGGGACGGAGAGGTGTGTGGGACGTCCGAGGAAACGCTGGAATGACCAGCTGTAGTATTTGCTCATTTCAGACTGGAACAAACCATTCTTGGTTTAATCCTTGAAGATGAAGATGATGATGATGATAAGAGTGAGAAGTAAAATATGCGGTTTTAGTATCCTGATACCGCTGCTACTGCTGCTGTTGCCTGTACTGCCTGTTTTTGTATAACCTATTCCTCCTATTGCCTTTCATGCGCGCGCGCGCGAACCCTCAGTTAACTCTTCATACGTTGCACCAGTTCAGGGACGTATCTACGGGGGGCGCGGGACAAACTGGACCGGACCTTTCCCCCAGACGGTCGAAAAAGTTGACGAATTTTGTTAATCTCTTAATTTCTTAGGCTGTTTTATTTATTTGTTTGTTAGCTCTGTACGCTAATATAGTAATATATCTTTTTATTTACTTCCGTGCTCCGTAAGGAAATAGATAGAAGTATGGTGATCGCCAAAACAAAAATCGTGTTCCAGATAAGGGCTGATTCTGATTGTACTACCCTTCAAAACATGAAGAAAAGTCATTTTCCGAAAAGTGTGTGTAGAATTTTTTCTATGGCGAATTTAAAAACAGAATCAAATAATTTTTTGCATACGTGTCCGATTTCTAGAGGACTCGAGGCCTATTGATTTTAGTGAAGATCGGTTTAGGGAAAGGGGTAGTTTACCTATAACGTTTTATGTTTTAACAAAAGTAAAGTACTTAATTTTGATAAATAAAGTATTCCGAAAAGAAGGTCATAATAATCCACTCTAGAAAGGTAGATGAAATATCTATAAATGAAGAGGTTAGGTGAATGGGGAGGGGATAATTTTCTATAAATGATAATGATAGTTGAAGGGGGAGGGGATAATTTTTATTTATACGTCATGTGTACTACGTTATCGGGACCAAAGAAGTAGTTTGTTGTTACAATTCCTTCCCGGGCTGTTTGGCCGTGGTCCAATGTTTTCTGCAAAACCAGACGTTTCGGAAGTGCCATCGACTCCCATCATCATTGAAAATCGAGTGCTCTAACGCGAGGTGGTATACGTTAGTGACTACAGTGCTGTGGTTAAGGCTGAAGAAAGAAGTAGTTTCTATGGAAATATTTCATTTCGAAAATGATTTTAAATATAAATCTTAGATCATGGAAGTCATTTATGGTTCTCCATACCGATGTTTATTCTTTAGTTCTATTAGTGTTCCTGTTGAATTCTTCCAAATTATGAACAAGTCAATAAATTTTCCCAGTTCTCAGTTACAAATTCACTCTCAACTCTCATAAAATATTTATCATAAAACCAAGGGAAGGCAACTAAAGGATTCTGAAGCTGCCTTTCATTTTTGGGAAGACATTTATTCTAGAACAATTTAAGTGCAGCCTTTACAAATTTTTTAACGTACTTCCTTGATTTCCTAGATTTAAAATTGATTGAACGTATGAACGAATATCTGAATTAGAGACTTTAAATTTACTTTAAAAAAAAGTCTAGCTTGATCACGCTTCTCATAATTTCGTCTGATATTTCTCTGTTCGGAAACATTTAAAGTGTTGACTGTTGTATTCCTTTCATTAATTATTGTCATTCTTGTTTGTGAAACAGTAAAATAACCCTGTTCTAACACTTTTATTTCGAAAATGATTTTAAATATCAATCTTAGAACATGAAAGTCATGTATGGTTCTCCATACCGATATTTTCAAATACAAACCTTGATACAGTTCACGTACGTTGGCTTTGTCCTCTCTCTCTCTCTCTCAGTCTCTCTCTCTCTGTAAACATACATATCTCTCTCTCCCACTCTCAAGCACACAATAACTGAACAATGTCATTAATTACAGCGATTCCAACACAGCCGCTCCCGTCGCTGCTGCTGCTATTAACCTACAAAAACACAAAACAAAAGGCCGACCGTCCCCGTCTTACGTACACTTTGATTGATAAGCGAGAGTGTGTATGTGCGCGCGCGCCGTTTCCTTTAACCTTTTGAATGCGGTAAAAGTGAAATGAACTGTCAATGTTATTCCATTGTGGATCAGCGAGCGAGAAGTCGTTCTAATTAATTGTTTGTTTGACAAAAGTATTTAAACGCTGCTTTCAACGGAAGATTTCGAAACCGCCGTCGCCCCCCCCCCTACGAAACCTTTCTTTCTTCTCCTCGGGCTCGGTAAAAGTAAGTTGCGACAAACAGAATGGCGGTGTGTGTGTGCGAGCGCGCGTGTGAACGCAACAAAGACATTGTCGTCATCGTAGCACACAAAAACAAGGCCAATGACACCCGACGCAATAAATAACCGACCAGACAGAGAGAGAGAGAGAGAGAGAGAGAGAGAGAGAGAGAGAGAGAGAGAGAGAACCGCTTTGTAATTAAAATGCTTAATGAAAAGTGTCCCGTAAGCTCGGGTTCGAGAATCTTATCGCATAATTGTGATCTGAACTGATAACAGATCGACTGGATCGTACCCCGCCCGCCCTCGCGAGAGGGCGCCCCCATTGTTCTCCTTACATCTGTTCGCGGATCAATCTGTTCTGTTCGTCGATCACGCTTAGCTCGATCTATACGTTGAAATCGATTCTTTCCTTCACAGAGTCTGACAGATGGACCGGATTTTCAGTTAATTCAAACCTGTGTACCACGCGTTACGTTCTTATTGCTTCCACATAAATTTCCTCGTTTCAATTAGGAATGATAGACGGCTCGTATTGAAGCTGAAAAGGTACTTAATTTTTTTTTAAATCTAAATTATGTAAATGATAAACAGAATAATTCATATAATTTATTTTTACCGTTTTTCAATAACTCTGCAGAAACACCGCCGATTCCAGCTGCTCTTCCATTCATTATAGATTTTAGATCTTCTTTTACGAGGGACATTCAATAATTAAAGAGACAAACTTATCTAGAGAAAAAATGGTGTATTTTTACAAAATGACAATTTTCCTATTTTTCAACATAATCCCCCCCAACACTAATACACTTGTCCCAACGATGAATCAGCTTTTTTATGCCTGCAGCAAAGAATTCTTTATCTTGACGTTTGAACCAGTCCCCCACAAATTTTTTGACTTCTTCGTTGTTGTTGAATTTCTTACCACGTAGCGATTCCTTGAGTGGGCCAAAAACAGGTGGAAATCTGATGGTGCCAAGTCTCGGCTATACGGGGGGTGTGGTAGTGTCTCCCAGCCAATAGCGTTGCTTCAGCTCTGTGCAAACTCTGAGTATGTTGTCCTTGTGTTGTTGCGTTAACTCTTTTGGAACCCATCTTGCACTTGTTTTGCGGTACCTAAGCTTGTCACTGATAATGCTATAAACTGTACCAACACTTACTTGCAAATTTTCAGCCATTTGTTCAACTGTAACACGACGGTCTTCACGAATCATATTGTCTATTCGAGATTCAAGCGCAGGAGTTGAAACTTCCTTTGGACGTCCAGATCGCTGTTCGTCTGTCACTGAGGTTCGACCGTTTTTGAACTGATCCACCCACTTATAAAACTTTCCGCTATTCATGCAACTTTCACCATACTGTTTAGTCATTCTAGAATAGATATTAGAGGGGTTTTCAACTTCAGAAAGTAAAAATCGAATCACTGAACGTTGTTCAACTAATGTGGAAACTTCTAGCGGAGTTGCCATTGTTAAATGAGATTTTGAGGTTATAAGAAAAACAATTTTCATGAAACAGCTGCTCAGAGATCATCCCAGGGATGCCAACATGAAGTCCTAAAAGTACCTATTTTTTCCTGCCAACCGTTTTTTCTCTAGATCAATTTGTCTCTTTAATTATTGAATGTCCCTCCTACAATATTTATACCCAAGCGAAAGTAATCACCTGATATATCTCCTAAATTCCCTTCAATGTCTTCTAAATATTCTTCTCTACTCTCTACCAATAGCTGTTTGAAATAGTTTTCCCAAGACTGTAATGAGATGTACCTAAATCCCTTAACACCCCTGAAGCTTGTTTTTAAATTGTTTAATATTTTCCAGGATTCTGCATTTCTTTTTCCTGCAATGAACTATTCTACCTTTTGGCATGATTGTTCTCAGCTTTCATGAATCTGTCACCTTCTTCCTAACTTTAGCCTGCTGTCTTGTAAGTTTAATTTTGTCTTGAACGTCTTTAGCATTCAACCATTTGAGGTATGCATCTTTTTTCCTACGGCCTGTGGGAAGCAACACAAAGAAATACGATTCAGAATTAATTTGGGAAAGATGGCTATATCTACATTAAATGGAATCCTGTAGGATAAGCAAATTACAGCAGAAACTAAAACCAAAATATTTAAAACCATTGTTAGACGTATCATGACTTACGGCTCAGAAGTTTGGACTACTAATAAACACACAAGAACAAAAAATAATTACAGCAGAGATGGACTTTTTGAGACGTTCGGCAAGAGTATCCAGACGTGATAAAATTAGTAATGAAGTCATTAATGACAGAATGAATGTGAAAAATTCAATTGTTGATTTTATCCAAAAAAAAAAAAATTATAATGGTATGGACACACGAAGAGATTACCAAGGAGACTCATGGAATGGACCCCACCAGGAAGCAGGAAAAGAGTAAGACCACCTATCACCTGGATAGAAGAAATTCAGACTATATTGATGGAACGATAAATTGAAGAAGATCTTTGGATGGACAAGCAGCAGTGGAAGATGAGAATTTAATCACTTCTGTAATCTTTGGTTCCGGAAAATGTGTAAACATTGTACAGCCGTAATAACAAATAACGTTGGATTTAGTTTTAGGTTTAATTTTCTTAAAAACAATGTTATTTCCTTTATAAGATAGTTTTTGCTTGTGTTCTGTAGATTTTACTTGCAGAAGTATTTAGGCTGCAGAAATGAGCGTTAAAGGGATATACACGGTACAGGAATAAACCACGGTAGGGTAAAGTACCCATATTTCGGATACCTTAAGGATTCGTAGTATTTAACACTCAAAAATTTAGTAAAATGACATATAATTGTACCGAAATATAGTTTGGCATGTATACTAAACAACTCTTTGTGTACTTGCGTAAAAAGTAGTAAATTCTTGTGCATAAAAATAAATAACGAAAGTATTACAAAATTAATGCACTAGTTAAGGGTTTCCCAATTTCGGATAGCGTGGTTCCTAATTTCGGATAGGGTATTTTAGTGCTCTAAAAACAAATATTTTTAATGTGATAATTAATCTTTATTTAGCTGTATACGTTTTTATAAGTTTCACATTATTAAAAATTAATTAGTAGCCTACATTGTAAATTGAAAGTCATAAAACAAACACTACAATTATTTCACACTTATTCCGCACTTTTTAAAACCATTGGTAGGAGTGATTGTCTCACCACAAATCGATAGCTTGAGAGTAGTATTTTTCGTATATAGACGAAGACAGTCTTCTGTCGACGTTACCACTGTTTACATAATCTAACAAAGTAGATTTGGGAACATTAAACTTTCTTTATGCCTTCAAATATCCCATTTTTTGGCTTTTAATTGCTTCTACATGGAATAACTGGCCTCTTTTGACCAGATTTTTCTTTTTTTCTCGCTCATCCGGGATAAAGTATAAAATAATATTAAAGCTCTGTAAAGGTTCCTAATTTCGGACGGTCGGAAATAGGAACCCCATTAGTATCCGAAATTGGGCAACCTGACTCTTTCAGTAAAGATGGCGATAATAAAAGAAAACTACGCTTTTCAAATAACCAAAACCACACCAATATGTAGGCTACACTGTTAACATTATATTGAGTAAGTGCGAAGAATTTAGAATCTCACCTTTACGCACCAGCGCTTATGTTCTGCACACCAAATGTTACACCAGTTGACGACTGAACATAAAAACAATTCCTAGAACTCAACTATTAATCCGACGCTGACGGACTACACAACACAGCGCTAGTTGGGCGGGAATGTCAGTTTCGCATACTCTCCGCCAGTGTGCACTGATAACTTTGTCAGTTATCACCATTTCCGAAATTAGGAAAACATCCGAAAATGGGGAACCTTACCCTATCAGACGAGAACTTGGTATGGTTTCCGTAAATGAACTCATTCAGAATTATAGAAATTGCTGGAAACAACATTTTGAAAGAATGGAGAATACCCACTTTCCGAAATTGGCTTGTGAGTACGAACCGGTTGGAATATCTATAGGCAGGCCAGTGACAAAATGTCGGAAGTCACGAGACCGGGGCATATCCATGAAGAGATGATGATGCCGGCCGTGAGAGCCTAAGGAATTCTGTTAAAGTTCATTCCCGGGCTCTTTGGCCGTGGTCCATTGTTTCCAACTAAAACAGACGTTTCGACAGTACCATCGACTGCTATCATCAGTGTAAATTCGAGCTGTACTAAAATAGGGTGGTACAAGTTAGTGACCACAGTACTGGGGTTAAGGCTGGAGAAGTCCCGTGAACACCACTCCTACTTATAAATTCTCTAAGTGCCCAAGATACAGTCGTAAATCAACCACCAGTCAATCAGAAAGAAGAACGTATATTAGAGGCTTGCAACACACCATGCCAAAGAGTACTTAATGACAGGCTTTCACCCCGCCGATTCATAGTCCATCAGCCTACTTTCCGCTACGTCATAGATTTTTTAGCGTCTTTTATTCAGCGTCGTGTACGAGATCATCTAATAAACTTTGACGTGCGGCTCCTCGAACAGTTAGACTTCCGTGTGGGGCATTCCACCACTCATCAGCTGATGAGAGTGGTGGAAATTCATCACGGACGCCGGTCGTCGAAGAGAACGGACCGTTGGCTGTTTCTTGGATGTAGAAAAAGCCTTCGACAGCGTGTGACATGGTGAGTTCTTATTAAAACTTAGGGAAGTCCAGCTCCCGGACTGCTACCTTCATCTGATTGCTAGCTTTCTGACGGAGAGGACGTTCTGCGTGATAGTTAGTGATTCTGTCCCTTACGAGAGACGAGTCACTGCCGGTGTCCTTCAAGGTAGTGTTCTTGGTTCCCTCCTGTTCTCAGTCTACGCCAACGTCGTGCCGAGATAGCCTGGAGTCCAGGTGGCCCGCTTCGCGGACGACGCGGCTGTATTTACGGCCGATCGCAACGCAGAGCGGGCCGTCTTACGACTGCAACGCCAGCTCGACTCGCTCGGGGACTGGACTGACAAGTGGAGAGGGTGTCTCTAAACGCTACCAAGACTGTATCCGTCCTATTCTCTTTGTGACGGAAGAACCCGCTTAGGCAACTGCTCATCGGCAGGACGTATTCGCGCTGGTCCGACGAGGTTATGCACGCCGGAGTACACCGCGACCGTCGGCTCAGCTGCCGTACCCACGCTCGGACAGTTCTTAAGGGAGCATCCGCTCGTCCGAGCGTACTGTTTCCACTTCTGATCAGCTCAGCCATGACCAGGAAACTGAGCAAAATGATCGTCGGCGCGTATCTGCTACCGGTCATAACATACGCTTGCCCGGTCTGGGGTTACCTCGCCAACGTGCGTAAAAAGAAGTTTCAGAGCGTCCTCGACAGGGGAATTCGGCAAGCGGCCAAAGTCCCCTGCTGATTCTCATCTCGCCTTCTAATGAGAGCACTTGGCGTCCGCTCCTTAGATGACACATTCAGGCGACTTGCACGAGGTTTCCAGACGATCCTCTAGTGGCTGGGCTGGGCAGGTACCGTATACGTCTAGGTGACTCGCGGAAACCCCCTCGGTGTATACTGCGCTAGTGTAGGTTAGCACAACAGCTGCTACAGAGCAAGCCGCCCTACTTGGGCAGGAGCTCCTGAAGGCAGCTCGGAACTCAAATTCCTTTGTGGAACGTCTTTGTGACGCATTACCCACACTGCCCAGAGTCAGATGGTTGGGGCCGAAGCCCCACAGAAGCCACCACCGCAAGTCACGAAGACTTATTACCCAAGCTTCCGTCTCCAACGTTTCCCTAATTCTCTGTCTCTGAAGAAATTTCCTCCAAAGATCGTGCCGCCAACCATCTTGTCTGTCCCGTCTCCCCAGACATTGGGGTAGACGATCCTATACATTTTTTCTATTCTTGATGTTCGACTATTCCCCTGACCTCTTTAGCTCGTCCAATTTTTCGGGCAACTCTCGGAAAGGTCTCGAAAAACTCCTTGTTCCAGTAGAACAATTCCATTTTTGTCTTCACGACAGCCCAGAGTCAGTCACTCCGCCTATTCGTAGCGATCGCAGCAGGTGACGGACTCCATATGAAGGCGAGCAAAGTACGCACTCACCACCGACATAAGTTTCCGACCGTGTAAGCCTCCCAAGGAATTCTATATCTCTACAATTGGAAACGGTCAATTCATCCGTTCGCTGATCACAGTAATTCTGGCAGCGAGTCGGTTGTTTACATAGAGGAATGCGTATCGTATGGCACAGATTATAACGTAGCCGTGTTGTCGGTGGACACCTGCCAACCGGGGACTCCGCGGGTCTGTCACTAATTATCCGGTACCGACCCCGCTGTTTGCACCTTGCTTACTGTTTGTTTAGCAAAGCGCTTCCGCACCACAACTATGATGTTTATCGCGCAAATAAGTAGGCGCGACTCGCCTCGCCTCGCCTCGCCACGCCGCACTGCTCAGTGTGAAACACTGGTTTTAAACGTTAACACTATCTTGTAGCTACGTGAGTGTTTGCCAGTCTTACTTCAATACCACTAGAGGTGTGGTAAACTTCTTCTTCTTCTTCTTCTTCTTCAGCGACGCGACAACCCATTACTGAGTCAAGGCCTCCTTTAACAGCCTCCGCCAGTTCTCCCGGTCAAGTGCAGCTGCTCTCCAGTTCCGGGTCCCAAGGATATGGCGGGCATAACATTTCACACCGTCTTCCCAACGCAGCAGTTTAGGTCTACCAACTCGCCTGGCACCATAGATCTGTTCTGTGAGTGCCTTTATGGGTATTTCATTCTCCCCCATTCTGATCACATGTCCAGCCCACCTGAGTCTACCAAGTTTTATAATTTTCACAATATCTGGTTCATTCAGAAGAGTATTCAGTTCTTTGTTGGTCCTTTTCCTCCATTTACTCCCCCCCCCCGTCTCCCACATTCTGTACAAAAAATACTGCAGGCTTGACTCAGACTTTCTAGAAATGTTCCAGGTGTCAGAACCATAGGTGAGAACTGGGCGGATCAGTGTTTTATACAGAACCAGCCTGATGCTCCTGGCAATTGTTCTGCTCTGGGTCAGGGGTCTGAGACCACAGAAGCACCTATTAGCTGAGGTGATTCTTCCCTTTATAAGTGTGGTAAACTAGTATTTGAAAATGACAGGTACGAACGATACCGTTCATGAAAAATATCACGTACAAATACCTATAAATACGTAATATTATATAAATTGTTATAAGAAATAAATTGGGGTCTTTTGCGTTATACGACCACAAAGCATTGGCATTGGCATTTTGTTCATCTTTCATTAAACTGAGTATAGTTCTCAGAATTTGCTATCTCTGTTTACTGATTAGTTAACATGATATTCTCTCATTTACAGACTGTCGTACACTATACAAGAATAATTTTAAGTTATCTTATCGCTCCACCGTCTGTAGTCGTAGGTCATTCCTGTCTTGTCGGTGCGTTCAGCAACATGTCTTTATTTCATTTAGACTCTTACCTGTGTGAGTTTATGTGGCGGAAGCGACATGCAGGCACTGACTTATTTGAACAAATTATACAGGACATCAAGGCCATTTGGCCTCCTGAATTATAAACAATAACTTTCCAGTTCGTGCAATTAGGTTAGGTTAGGTTAGGTGTTTTTGGCTGTATAAAATTTCTGTTTTTGATGAATAAAATATAAAACTACTTCAAAGTCTTCTGTGCAGATCTACATCATTATTTTGGTAAGTTTTCACTATTATGATATTGTTACAAAACAGAAAAGACCTGCTGACTGTCTTTACCATTACTCGCTTTTGTTTCTATAATCAACTCGTATAAATCACACACACACACACAGAGGCGAGACTGGACGCAGCTATTAACTAATCAGTAAACAGAGATAGCAAATTCTGAGAACTATACTCATTTTAATGAAAGATGAACAAAATGCCAATGCCAATGCTTTGTGGTCGAATAACGCAAAAGACCCATAAATTGAATATTATATATAATATAAACTTTCACTATGAACTTACTTTGGTTATTATTTCCCAAACGTTTCAACGTGGTGTACGTCTTCTTCAGTGGGAGTAAATACCGAATGTCTTCACAGAGTGTATAGAATGGACTATAGGTGTGTGTGTGGTGGGGGTTGATGGTGGGAGGGGAATGGCGCTGGGGTTCAAATTGTGTGTTTGGGTCAGTGTGTCGAAAAGTATGTGTGACCTATAATGTAATTGTTCATTTAATATGTTGTTTGTTTGTAGTGTGTGATATCAACCAAGCACACACTACGACTTTCAGTTATTGTTGATTCGGAACAGGTATTTCAACTTTTCAGTCACTGTTATATCCGTTCCACAAAAATATCGTTCCAAAATACCTGTTATAGGTATATCAACCCAACTATAATTGCTACCCCAGAATCACAGACACTCGTTGATGGAAGCTGCCGTTCGGAATTTCAGTGTCGAATTCATTATTGTCGGCGCACAAACTATGTGCACTCGAGTTTGAACCTGACTTCCAAGTTTTACGCTTAACACTAATCGTAAATCAAATGACACCAATTTTTAGCTTATTTCGTTGTGGGTTGAAAGGTGGTTATCAAACATTTTTTTCGCCTTTTTTGGGCAGAGTTGCGTTGGTCGGAAAAAAGTGCCCGTTTTCTTGTGTATTCTAGAGAAACTTCAACTTTAAAACAAAAGTACGCAAACAGGTTGGTCACTAACATCACATACAAACAGTTTTTAAGTCGGGCACTTGCAGCGGTGGAAATTACAAAATTGCACGAACGTTTTGACCAAACGTGGTATGTGCACTCAAAGCGGCAGCAAGTACAGCAGCCAGCCGGTAGAGAGCGCGCAGAACAGCACACGGCACGTCATGGGCACAAGACAATGGTACATTAGGTTGCGGCTTCCGACGGGACACGCGTCGGCCGCATTCCCGCGCCGCGGTCATCAATCATACACACTACATGCCCCGGACACCGCGCACTCTCTGAGACGTTCAATTTTTTTTACCTTCTTCCTACTCTCTTCAACTTCTTCTTTACCAAATTACATTTACTGTAGAATTCTTTTAGCCGTGTGTGTGATTTATTTTGCGCCAGAAGCAAGCGGTGAAGCTTGTTAGTGATTTATACAGAAGAATAGGATGGAGAACTATATCTGACTCTTTCACAGCAGCAGTTTTTAAAAACAGATCAAACGCTGTCCGCGCGCGTGCACGTTAAGAAGCTTACTGTACAAATTAGATCTGTCAAATATTTTAACACACAGCGGTTTAAAAGCTTCCAGATTACCTCTACTACCACCCCGTACAGCTACCTACAGGCGACTGATCATATACTGTACAACAACACTAATGAGAATTATATAATTATTTAAAGGAAGTAAAAGACAATTGCGAACAGCCACGAAGGTCAGTTGAACAGTTCGCGGAGTGACATCTGTAGGTTAGCGGCAAAACTACAATTTTTCGTGTGCTGCAAGATTATAATTTTATATGAGTTCATTTAGGGAAACTGTATCAAGTTCTCGTCCAATATACTCGTTGCTTGTATGATCGAGTCCCTTACTGACTACGTAAGCTCAGTAAGCTACGTGCTTACTATGATCACGTATATCCCTTTACTGATCTCAAATAGCTCATTTCTGCAGTCTGTAATTGGCGTCTGCAACTGGTCTTCACTATAGTATGCCTGTGTGTGTGTGTGTGTTAATATAGTTTGTGTCTTACCAACAGTTAGTTTAGTAATTCAGTAATTTCATTTTTTGTACTTTATTTTGTTCTGGGATATTGGTATGGTCAAATGTATACCACTGACATGCGACTCAATAGATTTTCTGATATTTAGATAACTTGTAAGACACTATTTTCCAATACTGTTTATATTTCAAGAAGTGTAGTTTTTGTATATTATTTTTATAGTTTCAGGCAAATGAAAATTTAGTTTAATAATCTGAACAAACTACAAATTTTATTTGGAAACATGATAATTGACTTGATTGTTCATCATCTTTTTTCACAGCACTACACTTTATATAATAATGAAACTTTCACTTGTGAAATTACTTGTCTTTTCTCGTCAAACGCGTTTCGGAGTAGTGTTCGCCTTCGTCAGCTTAGAGACAGACTGCCAGACTTTGTAACGGTTATTGCTTGGAAGGTATAGTGGGGGTGGTGTGTGGAGGAAATACACACACGTACAAAATATACAGGAAACCAACCACAACCGACATGGTTATACGCAACACATCAAACCACCCAACACAACATAAACATGCGGCCTTCAACCATATGCTCCATAGACTAACTATAATACCCTTAAGTAAACAAGATTATACTGACGAACTCAACACAATCAAATACATAGCAATGAAAAACGGATACAACCCTAATTTAATAAACAAACTACACAAACGCATCAAAAACAAAAACAACAAAACACAAAATACCATCAACACACAACACAATAAATACATCACACTCACATACCATAACTCCAACACGCACAAACTCGCCAACACGTTCAGAAAACACAAGTACAAAATAGCATACAGAACTAACAATACCATCAAAAAACACATCAATGATATAAGCACGGACATAGACAAATACAACAAAATAAATTCAACTAGTCTCGGGGCGAGATCCCTTCCTTTATGATATTCGGAATAGTGTTTTAAAATTTTTCCAAATTTTAAGAGACACTTTAAGCTTTCTAAAATATTTACATTGGTGGACGTAACGCTTATGAACAGTGGACAGTGTTGTTCTACACTCTTCTACACTTTCTCGGCTATACGAGTAGGTGCGTGTCTCTGTGTACAAAAGTACACCTGTACACTTTTCGAGTACTCGTTATAGTCCAGGTCTCGCTTCCATACAGTAATGCTGGTATTGCCGTTGTCTGATGGAATTTGATACACGTTTCACACAACCGGGGGTTGCGCGGCCCGCGCGAAGCGCGGGTCGCGAGTACTGCAGTGTCCCGAGTCTCAGAAAGGACTCCTGCCACTGGGTCTGTTGGATTTCTATTTATTCGTTTTATCTACTTATGGGGGGGTCTGAAGCGACCTGCGATTGGTGGATTATACCACCGGGACTAGCAAACGAGGTCGCTTCCAGGACTCACCTGGTCGCGGGGTGTATTTACCAAGTCCGGCAATGAGGGAATTGTGGGTCACTCTGTAGGAACGAACATAGAATCTACGCGCCAGGCGTCTCACGGTGTCATCAAGAGAGCGGACACCGAGTCCTCTCCTCAAAAGACGAGAAGAGTACCTCCGGGGGACTTTGCACGCGAGCTTCAGTCCCCGGTCGAGTACGCGCTGGAGCGTTGTTCTATGACCACGAGCCAGGTATCCCCAAACAGGACAGGCGTAGGTAATCACCGGCAACACGTACGTGTTGACTATGAGCTTACCTAGCCGGGGGGTCATTGCCGGATTAGATAGCACGGCCCAGAGTCTACTGAGTTGCGCCGAAGCGCGTTGTTTGATGTACTGTGTATGGGTTCGCCAGGTGAATCGGGAATCCACGTGGAGCCCGAGGTACTTGACGCTATTGGTCCAGGGTACCTCGACGGGGCCTACTTTAAGCGGCCGAGGCCGCTTACGTTTTCGCGAGAATATTACCGCGGCGCTCTTGGAAGCGTTAACGACAACTCTCCAGTCATCGGTCCACCCGACATACGCGTGGAGTTGGCGCTGGAGCTTAACTGCCGCATAACTCGCGTTCGGCTCTGAGGCAAAAGCCGCAGTGTCGTCCGCGAACAGCGACAATTTAACTCCAGGAACTTGGAGCGTGTCGCTGACAAACAGCGAGAACAGGAGAGGCCCAAGTACAATTCCCTGAGGGACACCAGCGGTAATACGCCTCTCCGAAGAGAGAGCGTGGTCTACTCTCACTCGGAAGCTACGGTCTCGCAGAAAGCTGCCGATCAAGTGAACGTAGCAGTCTGGGAGAAGGACTTCCGTGAGTTTGTACAGGACACCCTCGTGCCACACGCGGTCAAAGGCTTTCTCTACGTCTAGGAAGATCGCAGTCGTCTGTTTGCCCTGGCAGCCAGCCTCGGTAATGCATTCCACGAGTCTCATCAGCTGATGAGTCGAGGAGTGCAGCTCACGAAAGCCGAACTGTTCGGGGATCAGCACGTCTAGTCTTTCTAGATGGTCGCGGATCCTACGCTGGATCAGACGCTCAAAAACCTTGGACGTCGCAGACAAGAGGCTGATGGGCCTGAGGTTTTCCACGCGAGAAGAATTCTTTCCCGCGTAGTTGGACTCCGGGCTCCGGTTGGACTGTGATATCGGCCGATAGAAAGGGCTCTACCTCGCGGCAGATTTGCTCAGTGAAAGCCGGGTTCTTGGATGGGTTGGGAGCGAACTGTCGCTCTAAACTCTCAGCCAAGAACTCTGCCTTTTCGACGGGGCGGCCAAGGGGTTGACCGCCGGGTCCGGCCAGTGCGGGGAGAGGCGCGCATTTGCGCTTTCCCGTTAGGGCACTGGGAATCCGCCAGATATTACGGTCCTCGGCAGGGCCATCCATCTGTGTCACAGCTAGCTCCCAGTTGGGTCTACGGAACGCCAGCATGTCGCGACGCAACTTGCCGGACGCTCTGTTGAACGCAGCCTTGTCAGCCGGGTCACGAGTCCTCTGCCAGCGTCTCCGGAGGCGATTCCTCTCGCAAGCGAGCTGAGACACCTCTTCGGGGATACTCTGATAGTCGGGCGTGAGCGCTGGCTTCATCCAGGAGGACACGTCTACCGCCGAGACTACGGCTGTGTCGAATAAGGCAACTGCCTCGTCGACATGCTGGGTAGTGTCGAGCGGGATATGCTCAGGTAGGCGGCGACTGAACGCCGGGCCAAAGCGGTCCCACTCGATTACCCGCCACTCGTCGCGGACGGTAGCGTGCTGGGTAGCTATATGCACACTGATAGGGCAATGGTCCGAGGACAGTTCCGAAATGACGGAGACGTGGACCGGGCAATAAACGCCCCTGACCGCGGCAATGTCCAGTACGTCAGGGCGGGAGTTAGCCCTCGAGGGATAGTACGTAGGCCCGGTAGGACCCATGACTGTGACCCGAGCCGCATCAGCATACCTGCGTAAGCGGGCCCCGTTTAGGTTCACCAATCGGCTCCCCCAATCAGGGTGCTTACAGTTCAGGTCGCCCGCCAGGACTACCCTCCTGTGTGCTCCAAAGACGGCCTCTAGATCGTTCGACAGGAGCTCCGTTTGTGGAGGCTTGTAAGCGGAAACCACGAGTAGACCGCCGAGAGCACCATGGAGCTCAACCGCGGTGCACTCGAGGTTCCGCCGCTGAGGCAGGACAACGCGGTGATGGCGAAGACTCGCCTTCACCGCGATGGCTGTGCCCCCTCCTGCGCGACCCGACTGGTCGTCCCGGTGGCACACGTAGTTTGGTAGTCGGAAACGACGATGCGGGGTCAGGTGCGTCTCACCAAGAAGAAGCACGTCGGGCTTGTGACGGGTAACGAACTCTAAGAGCTCAGAATGCCGGGAAGCGAGGCCGTTGGCGTTCCACGCCACGAGCTCGAGGTCTCGCTTGAGGGATTGCCGTGGTTGTCCGTTCATAACAGACCTATTATCCGGCAGGCTTCCACCAAGAGGAGGAACTTATCTTGGGGCGAGGCTGTTGCCAAGCGTTCCTTGATTTTGAGGAAAGTTTGGGCTACTTTCTGCAAGTCGTAGCTTGCCAGAAAGTCGGACACAACGGCGAGATCATCGGAAGATGAGGCCTGGGGAGAACGCTTGGCGGCAGCTGCATAGCTGCGGCGGGGCGAGACGGTGGAAGCCTTGGGGGCAGGTACTGGAGCGGGTGGTCGCTCTGGCTTTTGGTGGACGGGCTTGAGTCCAGTGGCAGGTAGCTTTGGCTGGCCCGTGTTCTTGGCCTGGGTCTTACCTTTCTTGCCCGATCTGGGGAATCTAGGCTTGGGTGGCGGCGGCAATGGAGGATCAATTTCCTCCTTATCGTCCGGCAGCGGGACGAGAGCGTAGTGGGGGACTTCGCGTTCCGGTTCCGGGGGCGCGGTAGATGGTTTGGCCTGTGGAGCTTCGCTCGGGCTCACTGCACTGGGTTTCGGAACCGGAGCAGACCTAGGGGCTGGTTTCCGGACCACAGGTTCAGCGGCTTTGGCCGTCTTGACTGGTTGGGCAACAACATTGCGAGGCTTAGGCTGGACAGGTTTCTTGAGCTTGTCCAGCTGCTCGTTATAGACTGGGCAGCGCCTGTTATTAGCAGCATGGGCGCCGCCACAGTTAATGCAATACCGGTGATTGTCCGGAACGGCGCAGGCCTGCGTCAAGTGGTCATTTCCACAGCGGACGCAGGTCACCTGACACCTGTGGCACTGGGAAAGTCGCCCGGTCTGACGGCAGGGCTCTACGCTCACGCAGAGCCCGAAAAGCCTTTTCAAATCTAACAGGGCCTAGGAAGAATCGCCCTTCTCTACCAGGAGTCTGATGAGGGGGAGGGGACGACGCGAGCCATAAGTGGTGTACAGCCGAGAGGCTCCCACAACCTTATAGCCCGCGTCGCACAGTTCCTCGAGAACGACCTGCGGATCCGCCTGTATGTCCAGGCCCCGAAGGACGAGGGCTACAGGCTTGATTCTGTTGAGGGTGTATGTGTGGAACTGGAACGATTCACGTTCCAGCCACTGGACTACTCCCAAGTGTTCGGAAGCGCTGCGGCAGGCAACGCGCACAGTCTCACTCGCTAGGAGCTTGACCGAAGCGTTATCTGCCAGCGCTACGACCTTGCGGAGTCGGCGAACGAAGCCGATAATATCTCGGACGTTCGTGACGAACACCGGTGGGATCCTTCCTTCGGAGGTGGGACTGGGCGCAACCTCGGCGGAGGCTTTGAATGCCGCCGAGTCCGTAACCGAACTCAAAGAGGTCAGGGAAGGAGACTTCCTCGGCTTGCCACCGTGCCCTACTACCACCCAGTCGGTGGAAGCCGAGGTCTCCATGGCTGGGGAGTCAGACTCCGGCACAGGTTGCGGACTGCTTGGCCTACTAGCGGCCGTGCAGCCGGAAGGTCCGGCCTTTGCGGGCTTGGTCGGCCCTAATAAGGACCGATTGTTCTCACGAACTTGCGGGTTGAGCAGGGCTTCCCGCGCGAGTCGTAGGGTTCCCGACTGGCCCAAGTGGCCGGCCGGGGGGCTCGTCGCTGCCGCACAGTGCTTCAGGGGCACTATCAACTGGTCTACTGCTGACTAGCTCAGCTCTTTGTCCAGCCGGTATTCGGGGGCCGAACTGTGACACCGTCACAGTGGCGGCGCAACCCGCATCTCTATTTGTGAGCCCTACTCTCGGACTCCCCGGATTCCGCTGGACAGCGCTGGACTTACCGGCACTGTGCGGCAGGTCCCAGTTGTGCGTGGGTTGTTGTCTTGCAGCTGGTCTACTTCCATCGTAGCTTGGTGTTGTCGCTGGCGATGTGGCGAGTGTTTCCCCGGCGGCTTCTTCTTAACCGCCTCCGTTGGTTGCTGTGATAGCCTCTTCATGGCAGTAGTGTAGAGGTCGAGGCGATCCTCTTCTGCGTTGATCTTCTGCTGATGTGAACTCTTCCAAAGTAAGCAGTCGAATTATTCTCCACTGTCACCTGATACACGTTTCTTCTGTAGCTTTCCTTTTCAACGTCCTTCTCGGAATTCCACATATACGAGGGTCAGTTGAAAAGTTCGCGGAGCGGTATCTGTAGCTTAGCAGTAAAACTAAAATGTTTCGTGTGCTGTAAGATTTGTATTTTACGTGAACTCGTGTTAATTTCCAAATCTATCTATCATTCTCGTGTTGTTCGCACTATGCTGATAACACTCCGCTTAACCTAGCACACGCAATTATAAGTGCTCGTTCAACAAAAGGATTTGATTTCAAAAGATTTGAAATGAATTTTTGAATAAAGTATACAATTATTCTATCTAAATCTGAACCACCCTAAAAAAATATATTCCTGTACTAGAGCATCATATTCATCAATCAAGACGATGCATTTTGTTTCGTTAAAATGAGTGTACAGAAAGAAAAGAGAGAGTTTCTGCACTATCGAATAATTCATTATCTTCCAACATATCCCTGTGTTTAGTATAATAAAATAATTGTTTAAATGTGCACTGTTCTTGTACGTTTAAATTGTGACTGTGAAGCAGATATCTATGACTAAGATACAATTCACAAAAGATCTTTGAACGAGTCTATGAAAGATTCATAACTACTGCAGGAAAGTCCCTTAAAATCTAAATAAATTATTGGATAATTCCCGAAATGGTTTTCGAAAAGTACCCTGTTGTGCTTGTAGATGTTTAAGTTGTGTCGTGTGAACACCGCATAGTTGTTGGTAGTTAAATTTGTTTGCACCCTGTCGACCGTTACCTCGTTCAACCTCTTGATCATCTCTAAGTTGGTCGACTTTCCGAATCGACGGGGAGCCGTAACCATTATCACGCTTCATGGCCTTCCATAAATTCTTTAATGGAACTCGACACAAATAATTTAAAATTTGTGTTGTACTTTCTTGACCGATCCTCGCAAACCCGTCATCGTTAAGATTCATTGATCGACGGTCACTACGAAATTAAAGGTTTTATTTATTAAGTTTTAATATTTTTTTACACGCCTCAATGCAATCCTAACATACGATCAAGATATTTTTCCTTGCTTGGACGTACTTCAAGGACTTCCCTACCTTGGACATCTGCACACAGTCAGCTATGTGAAAAACAACATGGCAGATGATGAACACACTGCATAGTGTACAAAACATGTCCAAGTAAGGGAAAAAATATCTTGATTTCGTATTAGTTCAGCGTGAAACAATTTACTTATCAAAAAAATAACTGTACCGAAAAGTGTTGAAATTTTATTTCAAATACACGAATGACTGACACAGAGGAGAAAATACAAGAAAGTGACGCTAAACAGAATTTAATCTTAGCTATCACTGTTTTAACGGACGTTACTTTTACTACCGAAAGGTTGACCAACAACTTTAACTCTCGTTTATCTTTAACGTAGCTAAGCTTTGCAATTTTCCTCCTATTATATCCGTAACAGGCGATTTAACGGGCCGTGGTCAGTTGCGACCCAACCGTATAAAACCCAGTCAGTTGCGACCGAGGTAGAAATTTGAACCCGGTCAGTTGCGACCGAGGTAGAAATATGAACCCGGTCAGTTGCGGTCGATTGCATTTTCATGTTATTATTATAGGCATAAATAATACAGAAATTACCGTTATAATTTTACTCATTCTTAGCTTAACCTAACCTAACCTAACCTAATCTAACCTGACCAAATCTAACCTAACAAAAATATTGGAAGAAAGAGGTTACTCGCACAAATGAAAAGTTGCAGAATTGAAATCTCATCTAAATTCAGAATAGCAAAGTTTCTAAATGACAGATTCCGTCAGTAAGTGAAAGTGCGGGGCGCAATTGACCGCGTAAGAACAGGTAAAAACGTTGTTTCCACGCAACTGACCGAGACCGGATTTAATGGCCACCAAAATCCTTAACAAGGATGTATACTATCTCCGCTTTTATTGAACATCTACTCGGAAGCTATTTTTAGAGAAGCTTTAGATGAATGTGATGTAGGAATCTCTCTGAACGGTGAAAAAATTAAATAACATACGTTATGCGGATGATACCGTCGTATTCGCAGATAGCTTAGAGGGGCTGGAACAACTAATGAATAGAGTGACAGAAAGCAGCCGAAGATATGGTCTGGACATCAATGTTAATAAAACGAAGGTAATGATTGTATCTAAGAATAAGTTCACAAACTGCACTCTTAATATAAACCAAAGGCCAGTTGAACGTGGAAGCCAATTTACATATCTTGGTACTATAGCCAATACCACTCTCAAGAAATAAAGAGCAGAATTGAAAAGGCAAGAGCAGTGTATACTAGAATGAGCAGTTTATTCAAAAGTCACGATTTAACAATAAACACAAAGATGAGACTTTTACGCTGCTACGTATTCTCGGCCATCTTCTACGGTGTAGAATCTTGGACTTTGATTGAAGCCACACCTAAATATTGGAATCTTTCGAAATGTGGCTTTACCGTAGAGTACTGAGACAGCACATATAAATAATGTTGAAGTTCTTAGAAAGATGAAGAAAGAAAGGGAAGTTATTAACACAGTGAAGATAAGAAAGCTTCAGTATCTGGGACTTCTCATGAGAAATGAATAGTGATTTTACTTATTGCAGTCCATACTACAGGGAAAAGTACTTGGAAAGAGAGGAGTTGGGCGACCGAGAATATCATGGCTGAGAAATTTAAGGACCTGGTTTGGCATGAATACAACTGACTTGTTCCGTGCAGCAGTGCAGAAAGTCAACATAGTCTGTATGATATCCAACATCCGAAACGGATAGGAACTATCAGAAGAAGAAGAAAATCCTTAACGAACGTCGCATCGGTGAAAGAGGAGAGAAATCGTGGACGGTTGGAAAGACAGAGAGAGAGAGAGAGAGAGAGAGAGAGAGAGAGAGAGAGAGAGAGAGAGTGAGAGAGAGAGAGAGAGAGAGAGGAGTTGAGATAGAATAACACAGACGTCTAGGAGACAGGCAAGAAAGAGTAGTATTGTTACAGACATACGTATGATGCAAGTGGCAGCGGGTAACATTACACCGGCGTATATCTAGTTGGCAGTGCAGCGTACGATAAATATCGTCAAGTGATATTTACAAGACGTGATATTATTGTGTGGGCGAAGATATCTGTAGTCGTCGGTCTAAACGCAATGTAGGCCTTCATACTCACGCGCGTGCGCGTACACACACACACACACACACACACACACACACACACACACACACACACACACACACACACACACACACACAGGGGCGGATTAAAAGCGCGTGTTGGCCTCGGGTGCCATCAGACCGGTGCCCCCCCCCGATTCAAAATTCAACTTTTTATCCAATATTTAGACTGATAAATGGCATACACAATTTCAAAAGTTAACAATTATTTTATTAAACTCTCAAATTACAACAAATATTTAGCTAAATATAGAGTACAATGAGCATAGTAGTACTTAACCTTAGAAAATACCAATCGATCCACTTTTTTTTTTTTGCCTTACAAAAAGTCTTGTATAATTTCTTCTAAATCGAGCCACTCAAGTGTCTCGCTTTCAATATTCAACCTTGCTAACGAAGACAATCTCTCACCTCCCATAGTTGAACTCAAAATGTGCTTAACGAGTTTTAGGCCTAATACATAAAATGATCTTTCAGATTCACAGTTAGCTATTAGAATTGTCAAAAGCATAAATCATTTTACAATCAATAATCCAGTTTGTCCGCTCAAAGTATTAAACTGGATTATTGATTATAAAATGACTGGTGAATTCCCGAATATATACATCGGTTTTCGTCTGCTCTTTAGTATTACAATAACTAACTGTCAATCTAAAAGATCGTTTCTGTATTAAAACCCATTAAAGATTAATTGAGGTTAACTATGGGAGATGAAGAGATTGAATTTGTAATGGTTGTTAGCAAGACTGAATATTGAAAGCGAGTTATTTGAATCAATCACTATTTAGCTAAATATTATATAAGAACGTTTATGACGAGTTTATAATGTCACCCGTTGTAAGCGTCAATTTGTCTTTACCTTAAGCCCCACTATTGGGATCGTCACTTTGTAATTAAACGGTATTCGGTGTTATATTTTATCTATATAGTGTACTTATTTAGTTGTTATTGTAACGAGCCGTTTAATACTTTTTCTTAATACTTACTAAGTCGACCGTATTCTCGTCGCTCAGTTCAAATTTTCCGCCTCGCCGTCTGATTGGTTCCCGCTGTCTGGCCGAGTCGAAATCGTCAACTACAGTATTTTTATTGTTTTTATGTCCCAAATTCTTATATTACCTTTTTTATATTAATCAAACATACAGCGGTCGGTAAATACGAAGATTTATTTAACTCTTTTTCATATAGTATCAGGTCAATTACAATTGAGAAATGAAACGTACATTTAATATAGCTCCGGCGTTTACAAGTTGCGCAGTTGGCAGTTCGCTCAGTTTGGTGTGTTTGCGCTTGGTTATGGCGTCTGTTTCTTCGTTCGGTTATTATAATGTTATCTCAGGGAAAAGTTCTTTCGACTACAGAATGTTGGCTTACAGACTAATAAATGCGCATAACTTTATAATATTCCTTATAACTAAAACACAATATGTGATATTTTAAAATATGAAAAGTAAGTTATTGAAAATGAGAAGTAGTGCCCACTTGGTTAAGTTTTTGTTAGCATGTTACTTTTTTTTTATAGTATCATATAAAATCAATATTCAGTGATAGATATGGTTTATCAAAGGTGATAATTTAATCAAGTTCAGTTCGAAAAGTTAATTTAGTGACTGGTGAAGTGAAAATAAAATTGGTCATTTACTGAGTAATTGAAAGTTTTAATTTTGGGGTGAAGTATTTAATTTATACTCATCAATTCCTTAATGCAGCTTCTCTTGCGATCCTCTTCTTCTTCTGGAAAACGTCTAACGGTCCCTTCTTTGATGGATTGATTGAGATCCAAGTTCAAACGATCGAATTTCAATGTTCAGCGTCCCTCAGACTTGTAGATTCATCTGTTCCCTCAGGTTGGGTTGGATACCTTCTGTTCTTCCTCCAGTATTGGTCGTCTATTAATTTAGTTTACTTCTTTCAAGTTTTGGACATAATATTTGTTATATAAATGTTTTTAATTGTCATCTCATCAATGGTTAATTCATATATTCTTCTTGTACTTCTTCATTCAAATTTGGAAAAACGTAATGATTTTAGAATTTATCTGTCTTCAAGGGCTCCATACGTCCACCCTCTATGCTAGTCAATAATGAAGTAAATTAGATTTCAACGGTTATTCATGTAACAAACTCTAGTTATCATGGTTACTCTTCAAGTTTTACTAGTTCTCATTGGTCAATATCTTATAACATTGTTATATTCTAAAGTTTTATTTCTGTTCAAATTTATAAAAATCCTTTAAATTCTAATTACTTTCTTATTCTAGCAGTAATATTAATTATACTAACACCATTGTTTTGCTTTTTTACTAAAGATTATTTTGATATCAGACATAGTTACTTTTGATTAATTAATAACATTTTCCTTATTTTCCTATTGATATTTCTTTTTGTAATTATCTTTAAACTGAATATTATTTATACATTTTTATACCTGATATTCTTACTTAAGTACCTAAACATTTTATATACTCTAATTATTGACCCTTGGTTATTGTTTTCTCTGTAAACTTACAAAATTCCTTCCTTCATGCTAGGCCTAAAGTCTAGGTTTCACAATACTTCTATTCAACATTCTTTACCATCTTTTTATATTCATTAACTTTATTTAGTGGTTCATTGAACACTTTCTATAGAAACTGATTAACAAAAAAACATTGGTGCTTTTAACAACACACCTTTTATATTATTAACATATTTTCTTACCAGGTCCATGCCTGAAATTAAACTTCTAATTATTATTGGTTTCTTACTTCTATCTCACCTATCTTCTAAGTTTATTAATACTATGGTTCTTACAATAACAAAACTCTTATAATAATAATTTTTAACACTACTTTAAACAACATAACTCATTCACAAATTCCTTCACTAAACCTAGTGTCTCCTTCTCCCATCTTCCACTCTAATATTTTAACTTTTACATTATTTTTATGTATTTCTTACTTTCGATTACTTAAATTAATAATGATACAATTAGTTTTATATTCTTACTATCTAACATGCTATTAAAGATTGTTTTGCTATATTAATATAGTCTGCTTTTTTATTGTATTCTACACTGTATGCACTCACACTGCACTTTTCCTTTCACATGAGGTTTATTTATCTATTATCATTTTTACTTTTACTCTATGTTATTTATCTAGTTCGTTGTCATTTATTTCTATTTATGTAGTTCTATCCTTTACCTGATATTCACACATTGTTTGTTTATTTAGTATATCATCACTGGGTGGTTATTGGTCATTAACATTTGTTTTATTATCATTTACCATTTGTCACTTTTGCATTAATTATTACCTTTGCTAAGCTTGATTATTTTTTACTCGCTTTTGGCTAGTTTATTTAAATAATAGGGTATTGTTTATTCCTATCTTCCTATCTTATATTTATACATTCATGTTTCTTTTCTTTTCATTTAACACACATAATATCTCTATTTTATTTTTATGGTTTATATATATTTTACATTTTATTTATGCCCTATCTTATTTAGTGCATTTATTTTACATTTTATTCATTAGCTACTTTTGCGGTTACAATGATTGTGGTCACACTTTGGGTTACATCCTGTTTCCTCGTTTCTTCACATTCTCCAATCTATTGGGTTAAGTCGTAGTCAGTGACTTAGTCAATTTTATTTCGTAGTGTTGGGTTATCAATCTCCAGGTTATAAGTTTTTATTTTTTCTTTCTACCTTCAACTTTTTCTTTTATCAATTATTAGTGATATTTGGTGCTATATTATGTCATGTTACAATATTTATTGTAATTTGAGAGTTTAATAAAATAATTTTTAACTTTCAAAATTATGTATGGCATTTATTAATGTAAATAATGGATAAAAGGTTTAATTTTGAATGGGGGGGGGCACCACTCTGATGGCAGAATAGGGCACCACGCGCTTCTAATCCGACCCTAGCACACAAGCTCTCTGTTTGGCGGGTAAAGAAAATCTAAAATACAGATAAATTTTATTTATAAAATGTACTGCAACGGTACATATTTCCATATTCGCTCAGAACAACCTATTTGTATATTAAATAAAATAAAGATAAATAGTTTTACCTGGGACTTCTTTAAAATTATATAGATTTCTTTTTTGGTGCAGCAAACTAATACACACTGACGTTTAATAGAACTTTATTGGTCAAATTATGATTATAGACGAAATTAACGTAAAATGTAGGCCATAATGTTTTAATTTCATTTAAGTGACAAGCTATGGATCGGAATCGGGTCTCTGCCTTAACAAAAATCGACGAAATGAAAGAAGGAATCGATTGAAAAAGTCGATTAACGAAACAATAATTCCTACAGGCTTGTAGAAGCGCGGAAAATAGAACAACAATAAGTACATCCTCGGTTAGTTCGTAGGCTTGCTCGGACGGAGTCAATCTTATTCAATTGAATTCTCGGACTATTTGACCGTGCGTGGTCCAATGTTAAAGTCTATAACAGACGTTACGACCATTACCACAGTCTACTGTGGGCGGGCTGTTTGACCGTGCGTGGTCCAATGTTAAAGTCTATAACAGACGTTTCGACCATTACCACGGTATACTGTGGGCGGACTGTTTGACCGTGCGTGGTCCAATGTTAAAGTCTATAACAGACGTTTCGACCATTACCACGGTATACTGTGGGCGGACTGTTTGACCGTGCGTGGTCCAATGTTAAAGTCTATAACAGACGTTTCGACCATTACCACGGTATACTGTGGGCGGACTGTTTGACCGTGCGTGGTCCAATGTTAAAGTCTATAACAGACGTTTCGACCATTACCACGGTATACTGTGGGCGGACTGTTTGACCGTGCGTGGTCCAATGTTAAAGTCTATAAAAGACGTTTCGACCATTACCACGGTATACTGTGGGCGGACTGTTTGACCGTGCGTGGTCCAATGTTAAAGTCTATAAAAGACGTTTCGACCATTACCACGGTATACTGTGGGCGGACTGTTTGACCGTGCGTGGTCCAATGTTAAAGTCTATAACAGACGTTTCGACCATTACCACGGTATACTGTGGGCGGACTGTTTGACCGTGCGTGGTCCAATGTTAAATTCTATAACAGACGTTTCGACCATTACCACAGTATACTGTGGTCTCTAACGTGATCAACCTTCGTTAGTTTGCACTGACGGTGGCCGTCGATGCCACGGCCGAAACTTCTGTTATACACTTTGAGATTGAACCCACGGCCAAACAGCCCGGAAATTCAATTTAATAAATACATCCTCCTTGAGGAGACGATAAAAACCCTATTCCAGTCTACAGTACAATCTCAACAACGCAGTAACAAAAAGGACAGGTTTAGGTTTTAAACGATGAACAACGGAAAGACTGTCAAAACAAGCTCTCAAATGTCAAATAAAAAGCGGCAGGAATGTAGAAGCAGACACTTGATAATGGGATGGAACACGCACGTGCCTGTTAATAACAGGATTTTTGGCGGAATGATATAGTATGTGAACAAAAATGGTAACAAAGGTTGATAACGGAAATTCGCTACCGAAAGAGACCAGCAGCGATGGACAGCGATGAATGTACGCAGAAACTAGGAGAGGATTGTACAGTTTCGGCTCTAGACGCCGCAGTATAGGTTCGTAGAAAAAGAATGAGAATGATAAGAAGAAGAAGAAGAAGAAAAGGGGAGGGGTAAAGGAAGGATAACAAGAAAAAGGAAAAGAAAGAAGAAGGAAAAAGAAAAGAGGGAGAATTAAAGTAAGGAGAAAAATAGAAAGAAGAAGAATAAGAGGAAAAGAAGAAAACGAAGAAAAGAGGGTGTAAAGGAAGGAGAACAAGAAAAAGAAGAAAAGGGAAAAAAGAAGAAAAGAATAATAAAAGAAGAAAAGGAGTAGGGATAAAAGAAGGAGAAAAAGAAAAAGAAGAACAGAAATGGTAACAAAGGTTGATAACGGAAATCTGCTACCCAAAGAGACCAGCAGTGACGGACAGCAATGAATGTACGCAGAAACTAAGAGAGGATTGTACAATTTTAGCTCTAGAAGCCACAGTATAGGTTCGTAGGAGAAAAGAAGAAGAGAAGGAAAGAGAGAGAGGTAAAGGCAGAAGAAAAAGAAAAATAAGGAAAGAAGAAGAAGAAGAAGAAGAAGAGGAGGAGGAGGAAGAAGAAGAAGAAGAAGAAGAAGAAGAAGAAGAAGAAGAAGAAGAAGAAGAAGAAGAAGAAGAAGAAGAAGAAGAGGGTAAGATGAAGAAAAAAGAAGAAATGGAGAAAAAGAAAAAGAAAGAGAAGGAGAGGGAAAGAAGAAGAAAAAGAAGGAAACCAGTGTTGGAAACGATCGACACTGATACACTTTTTTAACAATTTTGAACCGTCAATTCACTGGTTTGAAACAAACGCATTGACTGCGCATGAGTTCATGTCATGTCGCAGTACGGAGTGTTTCTTTGATGAAATATTGTTATAATCTTTGCGTACAAAAGGGAAAGTGCAGTGTGGACGGTAACGTATAACGTATAGGCCCATCTGATTAGAGGACAACACATAGGCGCCGCCGCAGTAATCTCGCGAGTCCTTATGAAATATTAATGGTACAAGATGTACAGTAACAAGACTGTATGTGTGTGCGCGTGTGCGCGTGCGTTTTGCTTACTGTGCACGCATACACACACACACACTTGCAAAGAGGCCAAGGCGAATGGTGGACACTATAGGGTTCAATTCCCGACACTGTCTCGTACACGCCGACAATGACGCCGCGGCTCCAAGGACGCGAGTCACTTTTAAATACGAGGGAAACTATTTGCTTATGACGTCACCAGTAAAGTCCGTATGATACAGGCATTTTTAAACCCAAAACCTGAAGGACAGAATCAATATGCGGACTTAATATATAATTATTGCTCTTTGTGAAATGATGTTGAACTTGAATGCATCTTCAATCTAGAATTTTCTGAACCCAAAGCTTCTTGAATACTTTCTTATTTCTGAGGCTATGTGCGTACTCGCCAGAACATTGTACCTGTTAGTGAAGGGTTTCTTTGCTAAGGCGGGTCTTTGTTTTAATTCACTCGCTGCTACGTAAACCTCTTTCTTGGGGACGTAGTCCACGTCGATTGTATACGTTTCAGACGCGTGTTGCTTCGTGCCTGCTCACGTACGCCGCCGCCAGTCACGCGATAGTCTACTACTACGAGGAAGAAGAAGAAGACGAAGAAACAATTACACGTGTTAAAAGGGCCCGCGGGGTGACGTAGCCGCGGACGTTAATTATGTACGCCTTGACGAAATCCTGGGCGTTGCTCGACGAGAGTGCCTTGTTAGCGAACTGACCAGCCACGAGCGACAACGTCTAATTCACACAATCTTTTATTCATAAAAGTGTACAAAAGCCCGCTGCTGCTGTAATTTCAGCACTTGTCAGCTATAGACGCGCGCGCGCGCACATCGCGTGTCAGTTCATATTAATTAGGTATTATAACGCTGGTCTACAAGAACTCGCCGTAACTACTTCACAAAAACAATCACCGGTCCCTTTATCTGATCATATATAAGTATACACTTACACGTGTTGTGTTATAAGGAACAATAAAGTAGAAGCGGCCACAGTTCTGTGCCTGCCTTTTTTACTTCCATGTTCCTTAAGGAAATGGTAGTATGGTGATCGCGAAAAAAATCGTGTTCGAGATAAGCGCTGATTCTGATTGTACTACCCTCAAAACATGAAGTAAAGTCATTTTTCGAAAAGTGTTTGTGTGTGTGCCTGTGTGTCTGTCTGTCTGTGTGTAGAATTTTTTCTATGGCAAACGATAACAGCCGCAAATTCAAACAGAATCAAATAATTTTTTGCATATATAACCGAGTTGCTAAGGACTCAAGGTCTATTGATTTTGGTGATGATGGGTTAAGGGGGAGGGCATGTTCCACGGCTAACATGTTCGTGTAAATAAATTAAAGCTAACGCTACAAAATCAGACCGTTTTACTTGCATGTTCCTTAAGGAAATGCAAGTATGGTGATCGCGAAAAAAATCGTGTTCGAGATAAGAACTAATTCTGTTTGTACTATCCTCGAAACATGAAGATAAGTCATTTTCTGAAAAGTGTCTGTTTGTAGAATTTTTTCTACGGCGAACGAAAAATGCCCCAAATTCAAACAGAATCAAATAATAATATTTTCCATGTGTGTCTGAGTTGTAGAGGACGCGAGGCCTATTGATTTTGGTGAAAATCGGTTAAGGGGAAAGGTTAGTTTACCTGCAACGTTTTTCGTTTTAACGAGAGTGAAGTACTTAATTTTGACAAATAAAGTATCCTGAAAAGAAGGGCATAATAGTCCACTGAGAAAGGTAGATGAAATATCTATAAATGAAAAGGGTAGAGTTATTCCGTGCAGGAATGCAGAAAGTTAAAATAGTCTACATGATACCCAACATCCGAAACTATCAGAAGAAGATTAATTTAATCTAATATACGTTGCTACCTATTTGTTTTGTAAATTCTATTAATTATATTTGTCACCGTGAAATGATCATCAATACCATGTAGTTGGATAAAAATGAATGCCTGCCTACATAGGTATATTAGTCGACTGGTATATTAGCTACAGACCTAGAAGAAAAAGGAGCTTTACAAAGCAAGCTTGCAAGAGTATTTAAGACGTATGCTTGTGTACTGTACTGATCGTATGACGAGCTGCACATGATTTGCTACAAGTCATTAACCTGCGTACATTCTCATTTTTCAAAACCTCGCGTTACGATATTGTTGTAGCGAGCCCGCGACCGGCCGACCACAAGCGGCGAAAGTCCCGAGAGAGAGAGAAGCCTTAATAAAGCAAGACGCGCGGTGAGTAAATAAAGAAGGCTGTGCGTAAATTACCGATACAATAAGTCGCGGTCGCGGCCGCAAGACCGCAACACCTCTACAACGGCAGCCGTTGCGGAAGTAGTCGGCGCGCGAACACTATCTGCGGTAAATAATGTGTACGAGCGCGCGCGCGCGCGTCTGTGTTGTACTGTAATAATGTCGGATTGTTGTTGTTGTATCTTTCGTCTTTGTAAGTTTATGGGCTTTTAAGGTGGCGGGCATTGCTGCTGCCTCCACGTACAGTTTCCGCTTGTTTTAACACAAACACGAGAATAACGTCGACGTCTATCTTTACGCAGACGAGTTTGCTAGAGCTCCCCAAAGTACTGGAGAGGATGGGAAATGCCCATTGGGTCCCATAACCTTGATGAAGGGAAACTTCCAACCGCACCTTCTCGTGGTGGGAGATGGGCACCTTGCGGCTCTGGACACCAAGTGTCAGCCGGTATAAGCTGTCTCCCTGTACCAAGTGCCAACGGATGAGCGGGTAGAGGTACAGGGCACTCTCGTGTCCTTGGAATGGGAAACCGTTCCTGAAGGCGGCAGTGTCTGAACCCTTATTGGACGGCTGTTGATCCCTTTGCCACTAGGGGAGTATAATAGTAACGCCACGACCGGGGTAACAAGGATGAAGTCCCGACGGTTTGTATTTGAACTATAGAGGAAGAGGCAGCTCTCTGCCTGGGGTTAGCTTTGTTGAGAAGCTTTGAGATGGTAGCCCCTCACTCAACTTGCTTTGCGAAACGTTGGTAGCGTATCCAAGGGACACTTATATCGCTCGCAAGCTCTAAAGGGAAATTAATAGCCGGACTGATATTAAGGTTGATGACCAGGTATAGTCAGCTAAGAGTGGGACTGAAAGTTGAAGAAGTAAACGGAAATCATCAATAACTATAGAGAATGATGGAAACAACACATTACCAGAATGGGCAGTGACAGATCCCGCAAGGTAGCCTTATTGTATCAGCCGAAAGGAAAGAGAAGCCTGGGAAGTTGCAAGAAGAGATTGTCCTACCAGTCTGGAGCCGGAACAGAATAAACAGTGTAAGCCGTGAAGAAGAAGGCGTAACACTTACAGGGGAGGGTGTCCACTTACCGGACCATCCGCCGCCACTTCTAAACTATATAACTGAGTTTGGTTGCCAGCCTCGATGTCACGTAGACCTGACGATACTCAAATTATGGGTGAAACGTTGTCATCCAATACTGTCCAGGAACAAGTCAGCAATTTTGAATACCTGAGCTACAGTGTGTCTTACAATACAAGCAGCGGCGAGTTGCATACGTTCAAACTTGTGCGCGGAACCATGAGGCAAACCCCCCGAGTCAGCAAATAAATAAATAGGCCTTGAATCCTCTACAACTCAGGCACATATGTAAAAAATTATTTGATTATGTTTGAATTTACGGCAGTTATCGTTCTTCATGAAAAACGTTCTCTTGTTACAACATAAAATGGTGAAGGTAAACTACCCCTTTCCCTTAACCGATCTTCAACAAAATCAACAGACCTTGAGTTATCTACAATTGAGGAAGGTATGCATAAAAAATTATTTGATTCTGTTTAAATGTGCGGCAGTTATCGTTCGTCATAGAAACAATTACTCTTGTTAAAACATAAAATGTTGCAGGTACACTACCCCTTTCCCTTAACCGATCTTCACCAAAATCAACAAGCCTTCAGTCTTTTACAATTGAGGAACGTATGCAAAAAATATTTGATTCTGTTTGAATGTGTGGCAGTTATCGTTCGTCGTAGAAAACATTACCGTTGTTAAACATAAAATGTTGCAGGTAAACTACCCCTTTCCCTTAACCGATCTTCAACAAAAACAACAGGTCTTGAGAACTCTACAATTCAGGGCTGTATGCAAAACATTATTTGATTGTGTTTGAATTTGCGGCTGTTATCGATTGCCATAGAAAATACCCTTGTTAAAACAAAAAACGTTGCTGGTAAACTACCACTTTCCCTTAACCGATCTTCACCAAAAACAACAGGTCTTGAGAACTCTACAATTGAGAGTTGCATGCAAAACATTATTTGATTATGTTTGAATTTGAGGCTGTTATCGTTTGCCATAGAAATTACCCTTGTTAAAACATAACACGTTGCAGGTAAACTACCTCTTTCCCTTAACTAATCATCACCAAAAACAATTGGTCTTGAGAACTCTAAAATTTAGGGCTGTATGCAAAACATTATTTGATTCTGTTTGAATTTGCGGCTGTTATCGTTTGCCATAAAAAAAACTCTACAGACAGACACACAGACACAGACAGACACACACAGGCACTTTTCAAAAAATGACTTTTGAAAATGACAAATCAGAATCTGCAATAATCTCGAACACGATTTTTTTTGCCATCACGATACTTCAATTTCCTTATGGAACATGGAAGTAAAACACACGCCTAAAATTCTACAAGGTGATGGATCCTACACTTTTTTATGGATCTGAGAATTTGATTTTAACGAAAGCCAGACCAGTCGCATACATGGGGCTAAAATAAGACTTCTCTGGCACGTGGCAGGGTATACTCTCCATGATCATAAAAAGAACACAGATATAAGGCAGGAACTGAATATTACGAATATACTCGACAGGATCTCACTGTATCGGCTGAATTGGTGGCAACATCTTTGGCGAATGAATGACTGCCGCATTCCCTAACAACTATGGAACTATAAGCCGAAGGGACGGAGGGGTGTGGGATGTCCTAGGAAGCGCTGAAGTGACCAGCTCTAATCTTTACCTGTTTGAGACCGGAACAAACCAACCTTGGTTTAATCCTTGAAGATGGTGATGATGATGATGATGATGATGATAACGTTGTCATCCAAGACATTTTTGACGCAGTCCATACCGGAAGAAAACTTCAAAAACAGAATTATTATCTCCATGTTTCTAATCCTTTCTTGCCCAGCTGTAGCGGTTGCTTTTTCCAAAACGCCATTTCCGTTGCAGTCAGTGTATCCCCATGTTGACTGGTCAATGTCCACACCTGAAGAATACCGAATACACTTAAAGACTAACAAATTGTAAAGCTTATTGATTTACTTTCGCAACTGCTCTGAAGACGGGCGATAATTGCTAACGAGTAAAAGGTTGTTTTACACGACGCCACGGTTTGCACATAGCTGTGTCGGTGTAGAGGCAAGCGGAGGAGGACAAGGAGTAGTAGAAGAAGAAGAAAGGGAAAGGTAACGCACGTTAACCTCAATTACGTAGATTTTATATAAACGATTTAATGAACGCGGGTAATGTTATGCGTACGCGCAGTGTGTGTGTGTGTGTGAGTGTGTTAGTCATTAGACAGAGCAGTGCAGCCAAACATAAAACTGTGGCAAGCAGGGAGACTGTGACCTCTACGGAGAGTGAGGGGTCAGCTGGCAAAAGGTACGTGCGCCTTAATGACTGCGCGGCAAATAACGAACAGTGGTGGAATGCCCAAGGGCAGAGGTCACGCGACTTGGTCACCCATCACGTACGGGAAACTTCCCCCTTTACACACCACACACTGCACAGTGCTGCCTATTTTACCTCTTTTATTTGTTTTTCTCTTCTTCCTTTCTCGCTTGCCGAATGAATGCCGCCGGGCTGTGGGCTGTTACGCGGCGGGACTTAACCGACCCTCTCGTTCCTCGTCTAACTGGGGGCTGGACTACCTGTTCACAAGTATTGTTTCCAATCCGGTTCTACTTCTTCTTGAAAACGAAAGTCTTGTTAATGTTTTTATAATAAATAAAAGCTAACGCTACAAAATCAGACCATGTGACTTTTATTATCATTACTCCGGCTGTACAATGTCTGCACATTTTCCGGAACCAAAGGTTACAGATTTGATTGAATTCTCATCTTCCACTGCTGCTTGTCCAACATAGTAAACTTGAAATAAATCGAGTTTTACTATTATTTAAAGTTGAATTAAAAAAAAAAATTCTTTTAATGTGTAGAAACTGTCAAAGTTCTTTAGTGTAATTAATTTGATTAGAATTTCAATAAAATGACCTTCTTTACAACGTTCTGTTGAAACCATTTTACAATATAAAAAACATTAGCTTTCGGGCCTATATGGTATTCACAAGAAGAAATATTAATTATATTAAAAATAAAGTCTAATATAAGACACCAATAAAGTCACTAAAACCAGCTGTAATTATCACAATTAACAGTTTGTAATCAGAAGTTTAATGAAGAAAGTTGTGTTAGTGGTTAAAATCACAAGCAGAATTATCACTGTTGCACAATCGGAATAATTTTTATATAGTGGTGTGCAACAGTGATAATTCAGTTTGTAATCAACATATTATTCAACAAGATTATACTCGTACAATAATTCAAGTTAGTCTGTCCACATAAATAATAGTTTTTACTAATAGAATTCCGCACTATAATCACTTTTCAGTAATACACCACTTGAGATGCACTGTGTAAATCGCCCGACAATAACTCCAACCTCACTTGAATAAATCGCCACTTAAACTGAAACTAAGCGTCGCTGAATACTTATATTTATACCCCGCTGAGATTCAAGAATAACCCATACTACGCGTCAACGCTACTAGAAAACACAAGAGCGTATTTGCTTGCCGCCTTGAACACAGTGCCCGCGGACCGGTATGGTCTGGAACAGTCTCGGCTACGGACGCGTGACAAGTGTCACGTAATTGTCCTTCATCTCAAAGTAGCAGCAATAAGCACACACACACACACACACACACACACACACACACACACATTATATCCGGGCTCCGCTGGAATAGCCGAGAAACACGTAGAATGTTGAATAATGGCGGATAAAACGTAAATATCATTTTTTCATTTTATTTTTTAACTGAGGATTTGCTCCTGCATTTACCGCCACTGAATTATTTTTATTTTTAAAGGGGGACAGGTTAAACTTTGAACGGAAGTCAACCTCTCTCTCTCTCTCTCTCTCTCTCTCTCTCTCTCTCTCTCTCTCTCTCTCTCTCTCTCTCTCTCTCTCTCTCTCTCTCTCTCTCTCTCTCTCTCTCACACACACACACACACTGTGCCGAACTGGCTTCGGCAACGTATTAGATTATTAGTATTTTAAAAACGAGCGCCGCTGACGTCACGCACTGCCACTCTGTTACGATTGTTTGTTGTCGGTCGGTTATACACACAAAAGGTTGTGTCGCTACGCAATACAGCTGGCTCTGCCAGCCAGCTGTGTGTCTGTACATTCCTGCTTTCGGAGGTTACTTGGCTGGAGCGAAACGTTGATTCGCTCTCATTTCTGCTTCATCCTCCAAGCTGTTCATCTGGTCTCGGCTGGCGGCGAACTTCTAACCAGGACTTCCGTACCTATCACTATGATAGGCTAGATAAAGCGTGCTCCAGGTACGTGCAAGTCTGTGGGTTCTGAAAATATTCTAACCCCAAATATATTTTGCGTTTCAGCTTTCATTATGAGTTATGCCTGTGTGTGTGTGTGCGTATAGAGCAGTTTTTTTAATCTGGGCATTAACGCTGTTACAAAATCAAATTAAATTATATTTAATTAAATTATGAATGTGAGAGTCGTGGGTCAAGTTAATTTCAATAGAGAATATGTTAATGTATCTTGCACTCAGCTGTTTTGATGTAATTAATAACAACGATAGACACAGCAAATCAATTTGAATATCTCAATGAAACATTAAGAAAATAATTGCTAGACGAGCTTAGTACTGTTTAATCTGAATTAGTGGCGATGTGTGTATGCGCTGTAGCTGCTTAAAGTTAGTGTTGGTATTTAATGTGGACGGCCTAAGTGGCGTGAATTTCTTTATGACACCCTCTACAAGTATTGTATGTCCAGGTGCTCGACCAAGGACGAGATGGGTGTCAGGGGCGAACGAACATCTGTTCCCCCTAATAGCAGAGACGATCTTTAGCCACAATGCCGTCAGTCGAGGACTTTTCGATGCTAAGCTGAACCAAGAACTTTTCCAACGCTAAGCTGCACCAGGGACGGGTGATATGACTGTGACATCACTGATCCTCGCCTATACGAACTAAGTACACCGGACTATCCAGGTGGGAAAATTCTGTTTATCTATTTCTCTCTCTCTACAACTTGTGAATGCACAGAAGCCGCCAGAAGCTCACTCGTGAAGTTCTGAAAATTAGACTCTAGCACAAACTCTCATGTTCAATTATGTGTGATCATCATGTTATTGCATGTGTGAACATTACCACAGTACACCTAATGAAGTATCTTATAACTGTATAATGTGTAAGAAGTTACACACATACACACACATCCGCAGTTTACTGTAAGATCTAACTTTCATCTAATTAAGACCATTAGGGAGTTAATTAGCTCGTGCTATCAAGTCATCTGGTCATGGCAGAGTTTAATAACGTAGCTGGGGGTTGTCTGATGCTGTTGATGAGAAACGATTTTCTTTCACACACATACTTAATGCTTAATGATTAAGCTAAGGGTTCGTTTGGCTGGTTGAGTTTCGGGGCGGTCACTTACATTCTCTGGTGTGAACTATGCTTGTGAATATGCTGGCGAATCTATGCTTAGGAGCTGAGATATTCCATTTACGTTATCATTTATATTTGTACCTAGCTATACATATTAGAGTTCATTTATTTACTGCTGTGGGAAAGGGTTTATGAGGAGGTTAGTGTTGAAATGAGGGATTTTTGTTATTCATGTCGTATATGTGTTTGTGTGTGTAATTTTACTATATATATATATATATATATATATATATATATATATATTTTTGGGGAATATGTAACTGATTTAAAAAAGAGAATAACCATAAATGTGTTTTTGAGACAACAGGCTAGCCTAATTGATATTATACAACACTGATAGATTAGTATTGCTTTATGAAGGAGATTATTACCAACTTTGACTCATGCATAATCAGGCAGAAATTTTTGCAATTAGTAATATCAATTCACTTACTTTGTGGCATTATGGATTAATGGAAATACATAGATATATATAATTCTGCCTTAAATGGTGTGCTCACACAATTACGAACTTGTTATTTATGTAAAATCTTACAGGTTGAATAAAGCACACGCTTGTTGGTTAAAAGAGTTTTTCATTTGCAAGTCCTGTCATTCACCGGGGGGGGACATGTCTGTAATTGTATTTGGGCCTTGCACACTTTTGCTTCCTCTAGGTTTTTTCTTTACCTAGTTCTAAATATGATGTCTCTCCCCTTTTACAAAAAAAAAACTTAATAAAAAAAAAAATTACAAAACTTAGAAAAAATAAAAGGCGGGTACGCTCAACACACACACACACACACACACACACACACACACACACACACACACACACACACACACACACACACACACACACACACACACACACACACACACACACACACACACACACACACACACACACACACACACACACACACACACACACACACACACACACACACACACACACACACACACACACATATCGCAGTAGCGTTTGTGTTTTAACTCAGCGAGGTGGTTTCCAGTGGCGAAGTTACATGGAGGCAATTGAGGCAATGCCTACCCTAAAAAATTCTGTAGAATAAAAATTATAAATACGTATGAACTACATAATAACGTAAAGATTATACATTGTTACCGTGACTGTCGAATTTATTAGGCCGAAACGTGCTTTACTGAGCGACCGCTAGATGGTGACAGGTGAGACTCGGCATAGCTCGTTTAAAGCGAATGAGGCAACCTGAACTTGCCTCAGCGTTTTTTGTATACATCGTATGTAAGCAATGTGCCGGAATGATAGGGAAGTGAAGGGAGGGGGGATTGTCCCGTGCTGTACACATAGAGCGTTGAGGCATGCCTCACTTCTGTGGTCCAAACAGTAAGTTAAAGCGCCTGTGTTGTTTATAAGTGTGTTTATTTTATGCGGTTATTAAAAGTGTCCCTGTTATTCCGCTGAACTAACAGATGATCAAGATTGTTATTTGAATTATTTATAACATTAAACATATATACATAGAAACTAATCAAGTTTAAAATTTTGAAGTTCAATCAGTTGTATTATTGTGTATGACTAATACAAGGATTGTTCAATAGAAACACGTATAGAGCTGTAAAGCATTTTTTATTCAACGATTTTAAAAGAAGTCTCCATTAACATTAAGACATGAGTTCCACTGTTGCACTACCCTGTAGATTCCCTGCTAGTAAAATTTTTACGGCTGTTTGTGGAACCATTCGCTTACAGCAAACGCTACCTCAGCGTCCGATTTGAACCACCGTCCTTTTACAGATTCCTTAAAAAAATTTAAGATAAGATTTTTGCCTACCCATTCATTAACTACTAGCTTCGCCACTGGTGGTTTCAAATTGAAGATTAATTACTCTCTATCCAATAAAACAAAACAGGATTATCAACTCCTTTGGGTATTTTCTTCAATTCGGTGAAGATATTTGCCTTATTTTAAAAACGGTACGGGAAACAGAATTAATTTGTAATAGCGGACAGGTTTTTTTTTTTTTTTTTAAGAGAATGTTACTTATTTCGAAATAAAAATTACATTATAAAAAGCAACCGTTTAGAAGATTAAAATCTCGCCTGCTCCTTTGAATCTTAAATTAATTTTAAAATTTCCTATATAGTGTTCTCTTCACCTCACAGCTCGCCCTCTCTTCACGGCACGTATGTTGTCTCGTCAGCTTTATTATTATTTTTATTATTATCGACGTTAGTAATAATATTATTGTTTAGGAGGTCCCACTGCAAGTAAGAGGCGATTGTTGGTGGCGTTCACAGAATCCATCCTTCTGTACGGTTGCGAAAACTGGGCCGATGCACTAAAGATGGAGAAATACACAGGAAACGTATGGCATCGGTGCAGAGAAGAGGAGCCCTCAGAGTACCATCCTCTTACCGGACAGTGACAGAACCAGTAGTCCTGGTGATAGCTGGAGTGATTCCCATAAACCTGTTGCCTCTATAGTGAAAGCACTTATTCAAAAGAAGAGAGGAAATTGGAGGTGATGCCGCAAAGCGTGATGCCAGGGAATTCATTCTCCGGCACTGGCAAGATAGTTGGGATAGAGAGGATAGAGGAAGATGGACCGCAAGGCTCATACCAAACTTGAAGGAATAGATCGACCGCCAACACGGTGAGGTCAACTACCATCTGACCCAGCAGCCCAGCGGCCACGGCAATTTTAATGCGTACCTCCATAGAATGGGAAAGATGCAAAGCACAGCATTCCAATACGGACACTCTCCCCATGAAGATGCCTCGCACACGTTTTTCAAGTGCTACAGATTCGCAAGACAGAAGATGGTACTGGAAACGGAGCTCGGGGAGTTCGCGCCCGAGAGCGTAGTTGTTGCGCTCATTCTTCGTGGTAAGGCGGAATGGGACCGCATCAATGCATTTATTCAGTGGGTCGTACAGGCCCAACTTGCACCCAACGGGCAGTAGAAGATTAGCAATAACTACAAGGAGCCCGATAAGGGCGCAATAGACTCCGTCCTGAAGTAATACGCGAAGTGGTTCCAGGATGGATATGAGTGGCTGAACTAGAGGTGGGGTTTTAGTGGGTGAGAGTCCCACACACAGCAGCGGAAGTACAGTCTCCTCTGACGGTGCGCAAAGCAGTTTATTTATTTATTGTTTTTATTATTCCGGCTGTACAATGTTTACACATTTTCCGGAAGCAAAGATTACAGAAGTGATTCAATTCTCATCTTCCACAGCTGCTTCTTCATCCAAAGATCTTCAATTTATCGTTCCATCAATATAGTCTGAATTTCTTCTATCCGGGTGATAGGTGGTCTTACTCTTTTCCTTCTTCCTGGTGGGGTCCATTCCATGAATCTCCTTGGAAATCTCTTCGTGTGTCCATACCATTGTAATTTTTTTTATACAATATTATGTGTGTATAATATTATGTAGACACAATTATACTAAAAACTAACAATAATTTGGATCCCCGCGCCAATCCCCTTCCTCCACACACCACCCCCACCATACCTTCCAAGTAAAAACCGTTACAAATTAATGACAGTCTGTCTCAAAGCTGACGAAGGCGAACACCACGCCGAAACGCGTTCGACAAGAAAAGACAAGTAAGTTCACAAGTTGAATGTTTCATATTATTATATAAAGTGTAGTGCTGTGAAAAAAGACGATGAACAATCAAGACAAATGTAATTTTTTGTTTGGATAAAATCAACAATTGAATTTTTCACATTCATTCTATCCTTAATGACTTCATTTATAATTTTCTCACGTTTGGATACTCTTGCCGAACGTCGCCAAAAGTCCATCTCTGCTGTCATTAATTTTGTTCTTGTGTGTTTATTAGTAGTCCAAACTTCTGTGGCATAAATCATGACACTTCTAATAATGGTTTTAAATATTTTGGTTTTAGTTTCTGACATAAAGCATTTTCCCCTCTAAAAAAAAAAAAATAAAATAATTTCGTCATCAATATTAATATTATTATTAACGAGTTAAAATTTCTCTCATAAGAAATAAAAATCAGCACGGTCGTATAATTATACTCGTTATTGCGCAGTATTATTGCTAACGCTGCAAGTGTCTTTAAGTAATTTCATTTCAAAGCTCTCTTATATGATATTCAATTAATGGAGGAAAAAAAATTAAATTCTCTTTTTCTTAATGCCGATGCAGTTTGATTTCAGTAAACGGCGCGGTGTGCGTGTGTGTGTGTGTGTGTGTGTGTGTGTGTGTGTGTGGCTTTGACCTACTGACTGACGTGTGGGAAAGTGTGGGAACGGTCGGCTGTCACCATGGGAACGCTCAGCCGTGGCTGTGGTCACTCCTGTCCTGTCCACGTGTAACGCCTGTAAATCATCGGAAACTGCCGCGCCGTACACTACTTCTGCGCGCGCTTGTAATAACACTATGCTGCATAAAAAATAATAATTTTGTATGATGATTTAGTGAAAATAGGTGTTTTTAATAGTACTTTTGATGCTGATTCCAGATGAAACCTTTTTTTTTTTACTTCCATGTTCCATAAGCAAATGGAAGTATGGTGATGGCAAAAAAAATTTGTTCGAGATAAGGGCTGATTCTGATTGTACTACCCTCAAAACATGAAGAACAGTCAATTTTCGAAAAGTGTCTGTATGCGTGTTTGTCTGTGTAGAATTTTTTCTATGACGAACGATAACTGCCGCAAATTCAAACAGAATCAAATAATGTTTTGCATGTGTGCCTGAGTTGTAGATGACTCAAGGCCTGTTGATTTTGGTGAAGATTGGTTAAGGAGAAAGGGTAGTTTACCGGCAACATTTTATGTTTTAACAAGAGTAAAGTACTTAATTTTGATAAATAAAGTATCCTGAAAAAAAAAGTCATAATAATCCACTGTAGAAAGGTAGATGAAATATCTATAAATACAAAGGCTAGTTGAAAGGGGTGGGAGTAATTTTTGTATAAATGAAAATGATAGTTGAAGGGGGACGAGATAATTTTTATTTATATGTGTAGGCCTACTACCTTATCGGCAACAAAGAAGTAGTTTGATGTTAAAATTCCTTCCCGGGCGGTTTGGGCGTGGTCCAGTGTTTTCTGCAAAACCAACGTTTCGGCAGTGTCATCGACTGCCAGCATCAGTGAAAATCGAGTGCGCTAACTTGAGGTGGTATACGTCAGTGACCACAGTACTGTGGTTAAGTTTGAAGAAAGAAGTAGTTTCTATGGAAATATTTCATTTCGAAAATGATTTTAAATATACATCTTAGTACATGGAAGTCATGTATGGTTCTCCATACCGATATTTTTTTTTTTAACACGCCAGAATTTTTTTACAAATTCATTATTTAATTTTGAGTTTTTACTACATTTATGTATTGTTTCTATGACTTTTATGGCGAAATGTATAACAGCACAACAGAAGAATATATACTTATTGCACATACTTCATATAAACCAGTCTGTATGATTAAGTATTAGTAAGTGTGACGATACAAATGAAGGAAATATTACTCAAAAGCCTGTTTTAATAATTAAATAGGATTTATTTTGAACACTTCATTTCAATTTCATATTGAACATTTTAATTTGATTAAAAAGATAATAAAGTTGCATGAGAAGATACATTCATACAATTTAAATTTTCCTGTTCACTATGCTGTTTCATTTTTTTAACCTTGTTTTCTGGTGGGTTGAGGTTTCTTTCTTCTTGATCTGCGCCCGTCAGCAGTGCCGACCCTATTGAGGATGAAACAGAGAGTCGGCCATCATGTTAACCATCCCAGCATTCCTGGTATCTCTTTTCCATATATTTGACATGGAACGCCCTGCTACCATTCAGAATTCTGTTTCCTATTTTCTCGGTCATAGGATTGTTACCGTTTATTTTGCCAGTCGAAATCTCCGACACCCCTGACGTCATCACCGTGTATGACGTTGCATCCGCTGATCAATCGTAACGGGACTGTTCACACAAAACAATGACAATGTTGTCGTCCTGCGACCCCACACACAACTACCCGTCACCGTGAAATTACAGGATAATTATGTTTACTTTTTACTTAAACACAATTACCGAACGAACGTCTGTGCCCTGCGCGCATGGCTGTAAACTCGCGGAATTACACGGCGCGCAGCCATTTTCAATTATACTCCTTCTCCTCCTCTTCATATTGCACTCATTGTCTCTCTCTCTTTCTCTCTCCCTATCTGTCTTTGTCTCTGTCAGTCTCTCTCTCTCTCTCTCTCTCTCTCTCTCTCTCTCCTATATGAATACGACGCACTCCTTATCCTCCTTGTTCGCCCGACAAACGAACAACAAGCGCATAATACACCACCGACCACTCTTTCGCTAATTAAGAAAGTTGCTGTCCACCTAATTACAAATTATAAATTACTGCCTGGACGGACGTAGAATGCGTGCGCACGTCGCGGGTCTGTTGAACAGTTTATGTTGTGCTGTCCCTGCGGCTGTTACGACCGTAATAACTGTTGTACATTGGGATTAATGAAAACTGTGTGTGTGTGTGTGTGTGTGTGTGTGTGTGTGTGTGTGTGTGTGTGTGTGTGTGTGTGTGTGTGTGTGTGTGTGTGTGTGTGGTTAAGTTTTATAAATAAGAAGAGTTATGTTTCCGTCCAGTCTTTCAGCTACGCCTTATTATTATTATTATTATTATTCCGGCTGTACAATGTTTACACATTTTCCGGTACCAAAGATTACAGAAGTGATTGAATTCGCATCTTCCACTGCTGCTTGTCCATCCAAAGATCTTCTTCAATTTCTCGTGCCCTCAATATAGCCTGAATTTCTTCTATCCAGGTGACAGGTGGTCTTTCACTTTTCCTTCTTCCTGGTGGGGTCCGTTCCATGACTCTCCTTGGCAATCTTTCCTGTGCCATTCTTTTCGTGCGTCGATACCGTTGTATTTTTTTTTTTAGATTTAAGAACAACTAAATACACAGAATGTGTAGGATGGTGAACATGTGTTAAGGGCGTGTATATGGACATGTGTGGGGTGTTTGTTAGAGGGGTGGAGGAGCTACTATAGGGAAGATCAAGTGAATGTAATAACTAGGAAAGCAACATCTAAAAATCTACTAAATTTTTTTAAAACTGTTTTTATAAATTTCTAAAATGGATTTCTGCAGCTTTAACTTTCTTAAAAATTCCATTGTAATAAAGTTCTAATAAAAAATGGTATTATTAGAAATTTTAGAAATTATGAAAGCGATTAGAAGTAACACAAATTTAACAAAGGAACAGACAGAATTATCTGTATCTCTTTTAATAAAAGCTGTTACTTAGTATAGTTAATTTTTAGATTTTGCTCTCCTGTTATACTTATTTTTTACAGACACTAGACTTTCCCTATACTAGATCCTCTAACCCCCTCCAACATACACAACCCACACACATGTCCATGTACACACCCTTAACACATTTTCACCACCCTATACACATTCTTTAAAAGATAAACACAGTTTAGTGGTTTTAAGACTAATTTTTACTAAACTTGTATTGCAACCACTAACATGCAATTATACTTTCCATAAGCGCTTCCAAACCTCTCGGCTCATTTTCAGATGGAACACAACAACCCACCTAGAAACCTTCACGCCTCTATATATATCTTATCTACAACCCGGAAGCGTCAACTTGACATAAACAAACATAGCAGGTAAACAACACCCTTTATGTTCTACATTTCTCTGATACTTACTTATAGCAGTCTGATACTTAGTTACTAGGCAGCAGTGGAAAAGTGCTGCGACAAGGGGTGGTGACTCGGCTGATTGTTTGCTGGCTAAGGCGAAGCAAGGGTGTTTACCTGCTATGTTTGTTTATTGTCAAGTTAACGCTTCCGGATTATAGATAAGGTATATAAAGGGGTGATGGTATCTAGGTAGGATGTTGTGTTCTACCAGAAAATGAGCCGAGAGCCTTGAAAGCGCTTATGGAAAGTATAATTCCTTGTTATTGGTCGCAATACAAGTTTAGTAAAAATTAGACTTGCCTTATATTTGGTTTTTCTTAGCAGTCCTTTGAGAATAGCTTAATAGGCTGAACCAATTGTCAGAGGTTAAGAATAAATTGTGAAACGTAGCAAGTGTTTGTGTGTTTCTCGAAAAACCTTTGTAAATATTCGAGTTGTGCTTCAGACCCAGAGTAAAATTCCAAATTTCTAAAGATATCCAGACTTCACGAAATCTATCAATTCTCTAGACATGTACTGTATGTCTTCGAAATCTTGAACCAAAAGTAATTGGTGTTCAGCAAACTGTAATGAATAAACTGTATCACCATCAAGTGGAATTCCCATGTTCCTGCACATTTTTTCCAAGTGTCTATTGCTTTCTCCGTATAATTTTTTTTTGAAAAGCGTGGGTGATAGACAGCATCCCTGGCGTAAACCTTTGGTCACTTGAAATCCTGGTGACAAATTCTTTCCTATTTTTATTCTAGATATTGAATTGTAGAAATTTTGTATAGCTTTTATGATATTGGGGTTGATACTAGTTGATCTTAAAGCTGTCCACAGATTGGCTAACTGTACATTGTCATATCCTTTATAAATGTCAATAAGAACTAACTGAAGAGGTTGTGATCGAACTGTTTTCTTTTAAATTATTTGTTGTAAGGAGAAAGAAAGGATAATAGAGAAAATGGTAAAACAGTTATTAAAAAGCCACCTGAAAAAAATATATATAGTCTGTCCGCCTTTGACTTATTGTACTACAAACAAAATATTCCCCTCCCGGCCGGAGTCCACGTTCAGGAAAATATTAAGTACAGTCGGTGAATAAGTTAATCTCGCAGCAAGCTCTGGTGGACAACTGCTGGGGTCGGAGCCGCGGTTCATACAAATCATGTCAATACCGACCATTTAACGTTGTTTGTTTTGTCAGAGAGAGACACTACACCACACAGCACATAGAGCACACAGGCAACTCAACTACTACTACTGCTGCTTACAATAGACTTACCCCAATAAATCTGTGACTCCCCGCTGATTATCGGGCTCCTTCTGTATATAGCATATCGATAAGAAGCTATATCTGCCAAAGTTACACACAACCCGTTTGATTTGTTATCAACATGACCGAGCCAATGTACTCTGTCCGTTTCTCAAGTGAAAGATGTGGCTACTGATAACTTTACGTTCATCAGTCCGCTCTCGCGCGCGCGCTCGCGTGTGTGTATTCTTATGGAGTTTTAACACATTATTATGCAAAAGGCCTTCTTCTTTCGTACACAAAAGTATCGACTCGTTTCGTTTTGTTTAAAATAAATACCACTACACCCAGATACTCTTCAGACACTTTATTGCGCAGATAGAGAAGAGGTATAACATATGTCAATGTAACGTTGTATTAATATATTCACTGCTACTGGACATCTCCTCGCGGTCCTACAGCCTACAATGTCCTCCAGAACTATTAATTATCTTTCACTTCACTAACGTTTTTAAATCATCGAATCACTAAGGCTTCTTCTGGCTTATATTTTCATTGGTCTCTTACACACAGACGCGCGCGCGCGCGAACGTGTGTGTTTATTATTTAATCCTCTCCTTCTTCTTCTCTTCAAGGATTACGTTATATAAACCTGTTCCGGTACCCATCTCGGACGACCCACGTCTCTTCTACCAATGGCTTTATAGTTCAGTGTCGCTTTCGGCAATCGATCCTCTGTTATCCTTTGCATATGATCCCACCATTGTCTTCTGTAAATTGAACTAATTTCATTTGTGTCCTTTACTTTGAGTTCTACTCTGATATCTTCATTCCTTATTATATTTTGCAATGTACAATTTAAAGTAGTTTGAAGAAACTGCATTTCAACACTCTGAGTCTTGCCGCTTTCCTGTTCTGTCATGACCCACGCCTCACTCGCATAAATCATTGTGGGTATTGCAATTGTCTTATAAAATTTAATCCTTGTCCTGTGTCTTGATTTATTTCTAAGATTTCTATGAATCGTACCACAAATATATATATAAATGTATTTATCTTATCTCTTATATCATATTCAGATTCATAGCTTACTGCACAGCCGAGATATTTGAAACGGCTCACTTGTTTGAAACCCATACGAATTGATTTGTTAAGCTATATTCCCGAAGTCACTCTGGATTTCCATGCTTTCAACATGTCGTCAACTTATATATTAAACAAGGTTGGGGAAACACACCATCCCTGCCTATCTCCCTTATTTATTGAAATGTCATCTGAGAGCCTACCAATCAGATCCAGGACTATAGATGTACAGTTATAAAGGATTTTAAATGAATTTATTAAACGCTGTGGATATCCTCTTCTATCCATAATATTCCATAACTTTTGACGGTCTACATATAGTCAAATGCTTTTTCAAGATCAACAAAAATGATATGGTTTATTATTTAATGTTTAATAATATTTTACGTTCAAGATTTATTTTTCCTTACTTGGAACGAACGTGTTTCGTGCATCAAACAGTTTACCTATCCTCAAGAATATAGTTTTACTTTATTATTACCTATCTATGCAATATTTATTTTGATACGCTGCAATATGTATATATTTGTTTTTTGAGTGTTTCCAATGTTAAATATTTTGATAATTGTGTCGTGTTTTGTATTGATTTGTATTTGGTCAGGTATTAGTTTGTCTTGTGTTTTGTGTTTGTATATTTGTAAATTTTCCCATATGTTCATTATTGTGCCTTTGTGTGGTATGTGTTTTATCAGTGTTATGTTGGTTATATCTGGGAATTCGTGTCCTGTGTTTATTGCATGTATGACTAAATTGGATTTACATATTTACATTGGATATACACATATTGGATTTACAGTTTTTTTGTGTGCTTTTAAATGTTCGAAATATCTTTTTTTCAATTGTTTATTTGTCTGCCCTATGTAACGTCTATTGCAGCCTTGGCATTTAAAAATATTCGATTGGTAACTGTGTTTGTTATTTAATGTTTAATAATATGTTGCGTTCAAGATTTATTTTTCATGGACTTGAAAATGTTTCGGGCATCAAATAGTTTACATATCCTCAACCACCTTATAGTTATAGTTTATAGTCTTGTTGAATACCTGTGTCCAGGTTGGTTGTTGCTATGGGTTCCTTTTGACTTTTGTTAGTTTACATTGGTGTTATTGTATATAGGTGTGTTATATAGTTTATTTTTTTAGTGTCTTTCCAGTAGTGTTGGTAACAATGTCACGAAGCTCATGGCTACTGGACCGTGATCCACTCCTGTTGTTATTAACAAACATTTCGGCCTCTCCTCTGGACGCCATCTTTAGTGTGCAATAACGATTCTGTAATAATAGTTAACCACAGTACTGTGACTTCCTCAGTTCTTCTGCCACAGCACGCTTACTGTGGTTAACTGACGATGACCGTGTCAGTTAGCGAATATACTACCCAAAAAGCTACAGAAATTTTCAGCAGATGATAGTTATAACGCTGACAAAACCAGTTTGTTTTATCAGGCCACACCAGACAGTTCTCTGTGTTATAAACGTATAAAATTGTCAGGCTCAAAATAAAATCAATGGACCATGTTACTGTCCTCTGTTGTACAAATGTGTCCGGTAGTTATAAACATGAGTTACTTATAAACATGAAATAGGCAAGTCAGCTAAGTGTTATTGTTTTAAATGGCTCAAAATAGACAGTTTACCGGTTCATTGTTAAGTTAAAAAAATTCTTGGATACTTACTTACTTCTTACTTCTTCGCACAGGCATCCAGAGCTAGGTGACTCCGACGGCCCGATGTCCACAATATGCCGCTATTGCCAAGGGCCACAGTTGTCTGTTTTTTGAAATATTTTTGAGGTTGTTCGCCCTTAATTTCAGTTCATCCCTTGCCAGATTTGGAGTGGGGCAGTGAAGCAGAATATGCTCAAGAGTTTCCTCCTCCACCTGACACACAGTGCAAGTTGAGCTGTCTCTAAGGCCAAATCGATGTAGATAATTGGCAGTAACAATGTGTCCCGTTCTAGCTCTGGCTGCGAAGGTAGCCACCCGTCTCGAGACCTCCCCATCCTCTGGCTCTCTTTGTATCTCAAAAAGCTGTCTACCCGTTGTCTCCGCCGCCCAGCTCTCTGTCCATTCTTCTCGTATTTTGGACTCGATGGTTTTCTCACAGCTTTTGAGGGAATATTACGGATGTTGTATTGGGGTCATTGAAGCAGCCAGTCCGGCCAGTCTGTCAGCACACTCATTTCCCTCCACGCTTGGATGACAAGCACAATTTTTCCGGAGTGGTTTGTAAATTGGGATGTGGAGTTACATCAATGTTAACTTCTAATTAAAGACATCTTTAGCTCTCGTCGACGTATAGACTGTTTAGAAAACATAACCAGCAAGTTTTTACCACCTAATACCACAAGGCTGGTTCAACCACTTGACACGGTATTATACAAAATTTTAAATCAATATACAGGGGTAAATTAGTGAACCAAATTTTGCATGAAATAGAAGATAACGTTTTACTTCATGCTCCACAGCCCGGACTTTAGCCCGATAGCAAGGAGTTTAGCCCGATAGCCCGGAGTTTAGCCCGCTAGCCCGGAGTTTAGCCCGCTAGCCCGGAGTTTAGCCCGATAGCCCGGCGTTAAGCCCGATAGCCCGGCGTTAAGCCCGATAGCCCGGAGTTTAGCCCGATAGCTTGGAGTTTAGCCCGATAGCCCGGAGTTTAGCCCGATAGCCTGGTGTTTAGCCCGATAGCTCGGTGTTTAGCCCGACAGCCCGGAGTTTAGCCCGACAGCCCGGAGTTTAGCCCGACAGCCCGGAGTTTAGCCCGATAGCCCGGAGTTTAGCCCGATAGCCCGGAGTGTAGCCCGATAACTTGGAGTTTAGCCCGATAGCCCGGAGTTTAGCCCGATAGCCTGGTGTTTAGCCCGATAGCTCGGTGTTTAGTCCGACAGCCCGGAGTTTAGCCCGACAGCCCGGAGTTTAGACCGATAGCCTGGTGTTTAGCCCGACAGCCCGGAGTTTAGCCCGATAGCCCGGAGTTTAGCCCGACAGCCCGGAGTTTAGCCCGACAGCCCGGAGTTAGGTCCGACAGCCCGGAGTTTAGCCCGACAGCCCGGAGTTTAGTCCGACAGCCCGGAGTTTAGCCCGACAGCCCGGAGTTTAGCCCGATAGCCCGGAGTTTAGCCCGACAGCCCGGAGTTTAGTCCGACAGCCCGGAGTTTAGCCCGATAGCCCGGAGTTTAGCCCGATAGCCCGGAGTTTAGCCCGACAGCCCGGAGTTTAGCCCGATAGCCCGGAGTTTAGCCCGACAGCCCGGAGTTTAGCCCGATAGCCCGGAGTTTAGCCCGACAGCCCGGAGTTTAGCCCGACAGCCCGGAGTTTAGCCCGACAGCCCGGAGTTTAGCCCGATAGCCCGGAGTTTAGCCCGACAGCCCGGAGTTTAGCCCGACAGCCCGGAGTTTAGTCCGACAGCCCGGTGTTTAGCCCGATAGCCCGGAGTTTAGCCCGACAGCCCGGAGTTTAGCCCGTTAGCCCGGAGTTTAGTCAGTTTCTTCACAACACTGTTGACGCCGCATGTGAAAACCTTAGCTACAGTGTTTCTAATGTTGAGTGCTTTGAAAATTGTGTCACGTTTTGTATTGATTTGTATTTGTTCAGGTATTAGTTTGTCTTGTGTGTTTTGTGTTAATGCATTTTTAAGCTTTCTCATATATTCATTATTGTGCCTTAGTGTGGTAGGCCTATGCGTTTCATCAGTGCCATGTTGGTGATGTCTGGGAATTCATGTCCTGTATTTATTGCATGTGTGTGGCCAAATTGGATGACTTATAAATGTTTAGTTTAGAAAATGTGGAATTCAAACTTCAAGTCAGCTTTATATGCCCACCATCATGAGCTAGGCTCAACCCCCCCCCCCACCACCACGTACAGCTCCAAAAGCTACACCACTGACTTATATAAATGTTTTTTGGGTAATAGTGTCATTCTGAAGAAATTTTAAACAATGAGTTCACTTCAATATCTGCTACTACCATTACGTATACTTGTAGGCGTACTAATATAATACATGACAGGGACGTACTTACGGGGGGGGGGGGGGATGACGAACGGGACCCTCCCACAGGGTCGATAAAAGTTGATGAATTATGTTAATCTCCTAATTTTTATACTACTTTTTTTTTAAAGACGTGTTCGCTAATATGGTAATAGCTCATTTTTAGTACACAAACAGGTTTATTATACAACATTTGCGTACACGTTTGAAACGTGAAATATAGAGAAATCAATCCAGTCAATTAGTATCTTGTAAACAGTGCTTCAATAATGTATATTTTTATTGTGATAGTATAGTTTACATTAATGGGACTGATTTCAGGATGTTACCACGCGTTTTTGACCCACTTTAAAGATAGTAATGTTGATTAGTCTTAACGTGTTTTTTTTTCTTTTGTATGAAGCCGATTCGACCGGACCCCCCCAAGGGAAAATTCTAGATACGCCACTGATTCACTACGTACAACGAAAATGACAATACATTAAACAATAATTAAAATTTATATTTGTGTACTGAGAAAATGGAATGTGGCGCAGGCGCTATAATTATAAACTATACCGTCTTTACAAAGAGCTGGATAATTGTCAGAATAATCAAAATACACAGGCTAAGCTGGGTTGAACACATAGAGAGAATGGAGGAAGGACAGCCTACGAAATGTATTTTCAACCAGAAACCAATGGGTAGTAGAAAAAGGGGAAGACCCCGAAGTAGATTCAAAGACCAAATAGTGGAGGACCTCGGAAAGCTGAACATAAGAAACTGGAAAACCAAGGCACGCAATAGGGAGGAATGGAATCGACTCTTGGAGCAGGCCAGGACCCACAAAGGGTTGTAGAGCTACGGCTGATGATGATGATTTGTTTACTGAAATTGTACCCGACACTGCTAATTCATAGTTTTCTCCTGGCATTCACACTGGCTGGTAAAGATGTTAGGTAACTTAACGACTTGTAAATAAATCTCTCTCCATTATGTTACCTTCTTCTTAATATATTATTATTGTCAGTAAACTACACTTTATTATTGTGCTGTTGTTGTTGATCTAAGGAAGCTTAATAAGGTGTATTGTTAACTTTCACTTGTTAAGATGCGGTAATCGTTTGTAATGATAGGTAATACAGACAGTGTTGCCAACTTTACGGCATCCGCTCCTAGTAATATCGTCTCGGCCAAAAGGATGGATGACAGTCGGAAGCGTTTGATGTAACAATGTGTTCTTAATTATTGTGCTGTACTTCCGAACACTGTCTCTATATATACGGTGTACGTGGTCTGATTAGAAAGTTCATTTTTTTTACGTTTATTTATGCAACTTATTATTACATAACAATAAGCGTAATTGTTCACTTAAAGCATAGCATGAAGAGAACTTGCCCGTTGACTAATTCTCTGTATGTATAAAAGTAACAGATTATGTACAATATATTTGGAGTGTTAGAGTCTAGTCAATTCCAGAGGAAATATTAACTTTAAACGTCTTGTCTTGTAGGCTGCTGTCTAGTAGATTTATAGCTATAGGAGTCGCATGCTCTTTAAGCCGTTTCACATACTTTCGCTGAACATCGCAATGGTTTCACTGACTGACGGCACGTCCAGGTCTCTATAGATGTATTTGTTGGTGATGAAACACGGTGCGTTGGTTATGGCACGCAACACCTTGGTCTGAAACCATTACGGCGATATTGTGTTTAAAATTATATTAAAGAACTCAGTATACGAAGTTTCATAAAAACCTTCATGCAGTTCTTTTTTATTTTAAAAATTATGCCTTCATTCATCGACGCTTATACTGCCCCCCCCCCCCCCATTCGAAGGAGTCTCAGTAGAATGTAACACGATTGAGCCAGCTGTTTTCCAGTCTTAAAAATATTTCAAGCATGCCCTTTTGGTACAGACTTGAGCTCGCTTAGTGATTTTCGTTTTACGTCTTCAGCGGTCGCGAAACATTGTCCTTTCGTGGAAATTAATACTATTGGGAGGAGGAAAGATCACGTTGGGGCACATCTGGTGAATACGGCAGTTGCCGTGTCATCATTATGACTTTTTCTTTTGCCTATAGTCTGGCAAAATTCTTAACAAGCAATGGCGTGCGTTCAGGCGCATTATCGGGCTGCAGTTTTCATAAATTATTCTTCCGTAAATCTTGCCGTTTTCTATATACGTATTCGTATACGAACACAACAATACCATAAACTTCTTAGACCTTTCCATCACAAAACTAGAACACAAGCACAAATTCAGTATATACAGAAAACCAACTACAACTGACACTAATACACAACACCTCCAATCACCCAATACAACACAAACTAGCTGCTTTTAGAACCATGATACATAGACTTAACAACATCCCCTTAGATGAAAAAGACTACAACGACGAACTAAACACGATAAAATATCTAGCAGAATCTAACGGATATGACAGAACAATAGTCAGTAAACTCCTACACAAAACACAAAACAAACAAAAGACAAAGACAGAAAACAACAAATTCATAACACTAACATACATTAACAAACAAACTGAAAAAATTGCCCACAAATTCAAAAAAGCAGGATAGAGAATCGCTTACAAAACTACTAACAAAACAGAACACACACTATCAAAACGCACGCACAAAACACAAAACAAATTCGATCTACCCGGTGTATACAAGATAAATTGCTCAAATTGCAATAAATTCTACATAGGCCAGTCAGGACGTAGCTTCAAACAGAGATACATTGAACACACAAAGGCACTCCACACCACTACAGAATCCACCTTTGCAAACCACCTCATTGAAGCAAACCACACGTATAAAAACATCGACAATAACATGAACATTCTACATGTACACACAAGAGGCCGAAAACTAGACACTCTAGAACAATTGGAAATATACAAACGCACAAAAACAAATAAAAACGACGTCCTAAACGAACAGACACAATTCAAATCGCACGAATTATTCGAACACATCTCACCACACACACACAACACACACAGCATCGATCTTTCGAAAAACTATCCCGTCGCCAACAACAAGACGGACAGCGCTACCTACGGCAGGCTCTGATGAAGCCTTCTAAAGGTGAAAGCCGGTTTAGGCTGTAAGGTAAATCTTTACGATTTTACTTATAAAAAACTTAGTGTTCCGAGTCGTCAAACAATAGTGATACTTAGTTCATATTTAAAACGTATACGCTAATGCTGAGTAATAAGCCAATGGTGTGTAATAAGCCAATGCTGTGTAATAAGCCAATGCTGTGTAATAAGCCAATGCTGTGTAATAAGCCAATGCTGTGTAATAAGCCAGTGCTGTGTAATAAGCCAGTGCTGTGTAATAAGCCAATGCTGTGTAATAAGCCAATGCTGTGTAATAAGCCAGTGCTGTGTAATAAGCCAATGCTGTGTAATAAGCCAGTGCTGTGTAATAAGCCAATGCTGTGTAATAAGCCAATGCTGTGTAATAAGCCAGTGCTGTGTAATAAGCCAATGCTGTGTAATAAGCCAGTGCTGTGTAATAAGCCAATGCTGTGTAATAAGCCAATGCTGTGTAATAAGCCAATGCTGTGTAATAAGCCGGTCTGTATACTTAAAAAAGAGCTACTACTATATTAGCGTACACAGCTGAAAAAATAATAAAACAGTCTAAAAATTTAGAGATTAACAAAATTCGTCAACTTTTTCGGTCCTCTGGGGTGGTTTGGTCCCGGAGCATCCCCCACATTAAATTAGTACTGGGAGAACACGGGTGGATCCATAAGGTATAATGACATAAGGAACACCCTTAGACTTCACAATGCAAACCACAAGATAAAGCACAACAGAGAGGGATGGACAGATTAAGTATAAAATGACGCCTCTTGAGGAGTGGATATCGAACAATATCTGTTTTATAATCAGCAAGGAGAGAGAAATATTAGAAGACTAAATAAGCCATGATTGGCTCAAGGAGTGCGCTACAGGTCGTAAGGAAGAAGAGGAAGAAGAAGAAGAAGAAGAAGAAGAAGAAGAAGAAGAAGAAGAAGAAGAAGAAGAAGAAGAAGAAGAAGAAGAAGGAAATAATGATGATGGTGAAGGAGTAGTAGTAGTAGTAGTAGTAGTAGTAGGAGGAGGAGGAGGAGAAGGAGTAGAAGAAGAAGAAGAAGAAGAAGAAGAAGAAGAAGAAGAAGAAGAAGAAGAAGAAGAAGAAGAAGAAGAAGAAGAAATCGTTGATAAACTGAAATACATATTTCACTTGTTACGTTAAAATCAGTTAATAGAAAAACGCAGAGTATTCTATGAATTTAAATGCCTAAGACGCTTTTCGAATAAATATTTAAGAACATTACATTACACCCCGCTAATGATGTATATAATAAATATATAAATACAAGAAGGTTGTTTCGTTCAGAGAGTTGGAATCGTTTAAAAAAAAAAATTGTTATGCATGAGCTCAGAATAGACACAATTATAGCCGCGCTTTGGGATGAAAGTTTCGGGTCCAATCTATCACCTGTCGCGGCCGAGAGTTCGTTACTTGTGATAATTAACGGTAACACCTGAGCCGCGGATTCGTCACGGCCCAGGAACTAATGATCCACTTAATGCAACAGTCATTTGTTATGGGTCCATGGCTTCGATGCTGTGCTGTGTGCTGCATACCATGAAACGATTGCATTACCGCACAAGAAATATACCGGACGCTTAATTTGACAGAGTTATTTTTTAAATTTTATGACACAATTAACATAAAAATGTTAGTAGTAATGCTTACAAAAGATTTTAAGAAAATTTACTATTATTTTAGCTGTGATAACTAGCCTTCCATCGTGTGTTTTTATTCTCATTCCCCGTTTCACTGAACTCCGTTTGGAGTTGCCGTTAAAACACCCGTTAAGGAATTGGCGGGAGGTAACCACCCTTTTTACACACTTCTGTTAAAGATAACGTGCGTTACATTTTCTGTTAACTTAACGCGAGATATTTGGCCTGTTAGGTACTAATATTAACAAAGCTAACATTTAAACGGTCAACAAAATTCGTCAACTTTTTCGACGCTCTGGAGGGTGGTCCGACACAGTTCGTCCCCCCCCCACAGTAAATCAGTACTGGGAGAACACGGGGTGGATCCATAAGATATAGTGACATAAGGAACATCCTTGGAATTCACAGTCGAAGCCACAAGATATAGCATAGATACAACAAGATACAGAGAGGAATCGACAGAAATAATGATTTCACCAATCTGAGGAAGTCTAAATTTATTGAACTAGGAAGTGGTTTACGAAATTACGAGTGATTGTCATTATTAAGAAAAGTGTATTTTATAAATTTATAAATTTGTTTTATTTCTACAATCTCTCTATATATAACTCAAAGTCTGAGGATTTGTTTCTTTGTATTGAATACAAATCCACACCGTTACACCGATTGCCACCAAATTTTACACAGGTAACCTTGACACAAGGTAAAAACACTGTCTAACTTGGAATTTGATATTCTGTCCCGTTCGCACGCGTTTAGGCCTTTTTAATTATGACGTTTTGTTGACGCGTATAAAGATGTCGTCAACAACACCATGGAGACCAGAACTAATTACCATAGTAACAAGTAAATAAACAAATGCTATTTAGCGGCACCTATGACCACCGCGTAAATAACATTTCGTGACTTGTGGGTATTTAATTGTTACTATTGTGCAGGATATCTGTTTATTTGACCAAGTAACTTACAATCTGGCAAATTCTCATCTCGTAGACAGACTCAAAAGCTACATTATGCTTATTGTTGCAAGTTGTTGACTCAAATTATGAAATCTATATTATCACAAAAGTGACAGTTTAAGTGTCTTCTACAATTTCACATTTCACGTAATTATATCTTTTTCGTCAGACTGAGAGTATCAACGAATTTATCAAGTATTTTATTTTATTGCAATGCTATTTTAGACAAAATTATTTTATACTTGTGTAGGAAACTTATTTACTATAGGCCTAAATCTCAAACACTATGATACAGCATTATTAGGCCTACTTTGATACAATTATTAGTTTGATATCACTTACATTAAGCTACGAGTTCTCTTCAATTTATAAAACAATAATACTGGGTTTTTTTGGAAAAGTACACAAAACACTAACATATGTTCACTTAATAAAGTAAAATTTAAATAAAACCCACAAAAATGCATTGATCCGTACATCTTACTACGAACATAAACAAACATGAAATGTATCTTTTATACGCAGTGCATGGGACTGAGACACGAATACTGTTGCTTCCAAAAAGCGTTCTCGGACGACTCGACCGTGGATTCGATCACGTCATAACTGTTATAGAAATTACAATATAATATTCGTATGTATCAGGCAAACATTGTCATCGTTATGAAACGAATGCCGTTTTCACGAACCTTGTTAATTTCCTTCCTAACTGACAGTTTGTTAAGACAATTTATAGTATTCACGAAGTATTCAAAGCTTTTATCTTAACATCCGTTTCATCATTGTTGTAGCCTACTACATTTAATTCCTATTAAATTGTTAATGCATATTATTAACATGAAAACAGATGCTGTGCTACCATGATAGTTGTTGGCGTTGTTTCTGAATGGAAGATGAAATGGCGTATTACATCGTATAAGTTACATAATTAATTATTTGTAGTATAATTAATTTATATAATAATTTAAAAATTATATGTTATCGTATAGATTGGCTTTCTGATCTATCTGTAACGTGAATTTTGTAGTTAGTCTATGTGTTACAATCCTTACTGTAGATTACGTTTTTTCGATTAGCTCGTATTTGCTAGCGAAAAAATACAACAAATTCTTAAAAATACTTTAAACAAGGTTTTTATATAACTTCATATACTTTACATTTGTGTTCACTTTTTTTTTCTAAACATTAAAACCGATCGTTTTTGCATTAGGCCTACATATTTTTTATTTAAAATACAGGAAAACTACTTATCAAAAAATTGTGAAAGTGAGCTCGCATTAAAATGAGATCAAAGACAATTTTAAGAATATTTACCTTACGTCCCAAATTACTGAGGCCGAGCCTGTATATACGCAGGCGTCCCCAATTTTTGATGATTTTCATTGTCCGACTGCCTTTGATTCCCTGTAAACCATCGTTCTTGCCAGTTCTGCATTTTTGTCATTCTTGCTCATCTTTTTGTCATGGCCTAGACTGTGTTATTCTTTCTGTCTCCTGTATGTTTACTTTCTTCTGCCAACTGGTCAATGGGTATCGTGCCTGCACCAATAACCAATATCGCAGCACGTAACAGTAATAATGGATGCAGATGGCATTGCACTTTTACAAAACAAAGAGGAATGCACTTCACCATGGCCGACTCTAGTAGAAGGCCGGAATATTAAACGTGGCAACGTTGCTTTTGAGATCTATAAGCATAGTGTAATAAAATAGCTAAAGTAAATACGTTATATTTTGTTTCATAGCATTACTAAAATCATGAATAGGCTTATTTATAGCTAAATCTAAATTATAGGTCTGTGCGCACTTAGGACTATACGTTTAAGTTGAAGAAGTTAGGGAATTACTGTTAGGCCTAATAAATTAATTTTGTTATTGAATTCGTATCATATAAATGCATTAATTATAATGTATTTCTTAAATAATATAACAATATTTTACATAATAAACTTTTAAATTGCAAAAAATGAAGAAGTATAAAACTGCTATTAACCGGCAATTAAAAATGACGCAATTTGATTATTGAAATACATAAATTAAGAGATCGTCTAGTCGGCCTCAAATATCAGCTGATTCCAGTGTTGTCACGTTTAATATTCCGGCCTGCTACTACAGCCGGCCATGACTTCACCAAATGATAAATGGCACTGAAAGATAAATGCAACATGACAATAAATAAGAAAAGACGAAAGTCGCGAAGTATTGCAGAGGGGAAGGGCCAACAGGAGAATATGGATGAAATAAAAGAAAAAGAAAGTATGTAGTGATCAAGAGTAGTAGTAGTAGTAGTAGTAGTAGTAGTAGTAGTAGTAGTAGTAGTAGTAGTAGTAGTAGTAGTAGTAGTAGTAGTAGTAGTAGTAGTAGTAGTAGTAGTAGTATTTGTGGTAAAAGGCAATACCAGCAGATACTGTTATTTTCAGGTTCGAGAATATTACAACGAGTCGGAAAATTTCAAGTTGCTACGAGATTACATTGTTGTTTAATTTACACCTTCTATACCAAAGAGAGAGAGAGACGTGATTGCGTTTAGCAGGCAATCATGTAAATTACACGCGTGTCGAGCTCGTGCCCGCGACCTAACGCACACCGGCTCAGCTGATCACTTTCAAATCAAACACAATTACCTTGTAGTGATTGAGAATGCATCAGTATAATGCTGATATGCACTCGTCGGAAGTCATTACTTCGGTACAAACTTTTACCGGCAAATTAACGGAATACAAGTACTTACTCTCTCGGCTGCCGAAGATTGTCATTATTACGCTGAAGATGGGTAGAAACATGAAGTACAATTACCCAGACTTTAATGATGCAGATTCAGAAGGCATACGTGATTTTAAAAATCATCACTCTTTAAAAAAAAATGTATACTTGCAAGATAGATTTGCAATTATTTGAAAGCATGCCTTTGTGTTGAAATGATATGTTTAGGACATATACTTCTTAAACAACAACAGCCACCCGTACTATAAGTTCTTCTTCTTCTTCTTCTTCTTCTTCTTCTTCTTCTTCTTCTTCTTCTTCTTCTTCTTCTTCTTCTTCTTCTTCTTCTTCTTCTTCTCCTCCTCCTCCTCCTCCTCCTCCTCCTCCTCCTCCTCCTCCTCCTCCTCCTCCTTATCCTCCTCCTCCTCCTCCTCCTCCTCCTTCTCCTCCTCCTCCTCCTCCTTCTTCTTCTTCTTCTTCTTCTTCTTCTTCTTCTTTTCTTCATCATCATCATCTTCACGGATTAAACCAAAAATGGTTTGTTCCGGTCTCAAATAGAAAAGATTAGAGCTGGTCGCTCCAGCGCTTCCTCGGACGTCTAAACCTGTCCGTCCCCTCGGCTTATAGTTCCATAGTTGTTTGGGGATGCGGTAGTCATCCATTCGGCAAAGATGATCCCACCAATTCGGCCGATACTGGGCGATCCTGTCAAATATACCCATAATATTCAATTCCTGCGTATATCTGTGTTTCTTCTATGATCATGGAGAGTATACCCTGCCACGTGCCTGAGAAATCTCATTTCCGCCGCTATCTTCTTCTTCTTTTTCTTCTTCAGTGGCGCGCCAACCCATTACTGAGTCAAGGCCTCCTTTAACAGCCTCCACCAGTTGTCCCGGTCAAGTGCAGCTGCTCTCCAGTTCCGGGTCCCAAGGATACGGCGCGCATCATAATTCACATCGTCTTCCCAACGTAGTTTGGGTCTACCAACTCTTCTGGTGCCATAGATCTGTTCTTTGAGTAGTGTCTTTCTGGGTATTTCATTCTCCCCCATTCTGATCACATGTTTAGCCCGTCCACCTGAGTCTACCAAGTTTTATAATTTTCACAATATCTGGTTCATTCAGAAGGGTGTTTAGTTCTCGGTTGGTCCTTTTCCTCCATTCATCTCCCACATATATTGGACCAAAAATACTGCGGAGAATTTTGCATTCGTGAACCACCAGGCTTGAGTCAGACTTTCTAGAAATGATCCAGGTCTTAGAACCACAGGCGAGAACTGGGCGGATCAATGTGTTTTATACAGAAGCAGCTTAATGCTCCTGGCAATTGTTCTGCTCTCGAACAGGGGCTGAGACCAAAGGAGCACCTATTAGCTGAGGTGATTCTTCGCTTTATTTCTTCTGTCGTTTGCCCATCGGAGTTAACTTGGCATCCTAAATAAACAAAGTTATTGACTTTTTCGAAAGAATAAATGCCAATTTGGACGTGCTCTCCTTCTCTACCTTGCCGTCCTGTGACCATCGTACTCAGCAGTGTCTTATGGATGCATTTTTGATCCGTTTGGGTATTACTTTTCCGCTAATTTGCCAGCAATAGAAGTCACTACGCAGTAGCTAGGTTCTGTCACGAGACAGCAGTAACAATCTCTGACGAAAAGTACTACCAATTCAGAAACCTGTCACTCCTATCACAAGACTGGTTAAAATGTCAAAAATCCAAATCAATTCCGAAAAGTCCACACCCAAATAACATTCACTATGATTCTCTTAGTCCCTGATAGAAGAAGGAGAAGAAGAAGGAGAAGAAGAAGAAGAAGAAGGAGAAGGAGAAGGAGAAGGAGAGGAAGAAGAAGAAGAAGAAGAAGAAGAAGAAGAAGAAGAAGAAGAAGAAGAAGAAGAAGAAGTTGATGATGATGGTGATGGTGATGATGACGATGCTATTAAAACTTTCGAAATCCTTCGACGTGTATTCAATTGGGGTAGGGGGGGGGGAGCGAACGAACCAACGTTTTATCAGGGTAACACGGGTTTCACTTGCAGTACTGTTGACGATGAGTACAGAATAGTTGCTGCCGGTGAGAACGAAGGAACTGATAGACCTGAAAAAAAAATTATTGTCGCTTTAATTTCACACACACAATATGTGTTGTTGGAATCACATGAGTGTGTGTGTGGAAATACGAGACTTCCTTGAGAACAACAACATCTCATGTTTGAACAAGTTGTCAACTTGTGAAGTATTAATTGGACATGTTAATTGAATCCTTGTAGTATGTTGCCGTCGGTAGAAGAAGAAGAAGAAGACTGTGTACGTTGTCGTTTTGACGACCGACTTATAAATCGATACTTGTTACCCTCGATAACAGTAATAACACTTAATCGGGGCAAACAAACGCTTCTAGTGCGATGATAAAGCAACTTAATAACTGCTGGGCAATTTAACACTAGTTCCTACGGCAAAAGAAACAAAAAACACCAGGTTGTTTCTTTTATGTAGTGGTGTGATTGTTTAGATTACCGTTTACGTTTCTTAGAGACTGGGAAATTTATTGTTTCGAGCATCGTGTCGATCATGATTGTAAAAAAAATGATCAAAAAAATAAATTGGAGTAGAACAGGCTTAAGAATTTCTGCAAAAAAAAAACAAATTTTTCACGAACATTAAAAATGCGCCACAATTCCTGCTAACAGATATTGGCCGAATAGAGAGGGTTGGAAAATTTAGGTATCTAGGAGGAATAATTCAAGAGAATGATTTAGAAAAATCTGCTATAGAAGAAAGGATTCATAAGATGGAAAGGGCATATGGTAGAACTACAAGATATTTACAATAAAAAGTGCATATCTAAAAATGCGAAAATAAGGCATTACAGTACAGTAGTGAAGCCAGAATGCCTATATGCGAGTGAATGTCTAGCATTCAATTTTAATTTAGACAAACTAGAAATATTGGAAAGACGAATTATTAGGAAAATATTAGGCACACGGAAAACTTCAGAAGGTTGGAAATTAAGAAGTAATGATGAAATATATCAAAATATAGAAAATATAACAGAAACAATAAGAAAAAAAGACTATTATTTTTTGGACATTTATGTATAATGGACGACAATAGGTTAACTAAACAAATCTTCAAATATCTGTAAGGAAAGAAGTCAACATCAAGTTGGATTAAAGAAGTCAAAAAGAATTTAGAAAAAAATAATATACACGCCGAAGAAGCAATTGAAAGAGAAGTTTTTCGGGCAAAAGTGTTAAAAATGGAAGGAGTCCAGAGTAGGGGAGAGAAACACGCAGATTCAAAGTGGACTGAAGACAGGAAGAAGAGACACAGTGAAAAGATGAAAGAATATTGGAGAAAATTAAAAGAACAAAGGATAAAGAATTGAAATTGGCATGTGGTCCTTAGATGGCCGGAAAAAAAATATATATATATATTGTAATAATATAATAAAAAAGGTGTTGGAGTTAGATGTATGGATTCTGATGTAATCAAGCCCCTCTGTTTGGGCTAGCCAATTTGTAATAAAAATAAATAAATTGTAATGTAATATGTTTAATTGGTGTGTAATTGGTGTGGCTCCCGACGTCTTACTGGCCTGAAACACTTCCTTAAGTTTCCCAGCTGGTCGATTCTCAATGGCAGCAAGACCGGTCGAGTAGCGTAATGTTGATGAAGAAATATATGTTCAACTTCACCGAAAGTTTCAAAACAAAAATTATTGTTTTGAAGAAAATTAAAAAAAAAAAAAAAAAAAAATTATGTTTATAAAAAAAAATAATTAAAAAAAATTTTAATTTTATTAATTAATTATAATCAATTAATTAATATAGGGCTGTGAAGTTTTAAAAAGTGTAATGCTCTTCTGAAAAATTTTATTAAAGTTTTGGTATGTTTTAAATAAACTATCACCACTCATAAGATTGTCTTCAAACCAATCGATACTTGTTTACCTTTTTATTTTTTAGGTTATCTTCACTTATAGGTGGTAAAGTCCTTGTAGATTATCAATTAGAATTATATTATTGGTAATTAGTAATATTGATGAAATAAAGAACTATTAAGTATAGAAAAGTATTAATGTTTTATTAATTAATGGCAATATTGACTCTTATCGATTAATATCGATTCTCAGGATATCGAAAAAATTACAAAGTATTATATAAAAATCGTACAGGGTTCTTTAAACAGCCAATTATTATCAAAGTCAGAGAAATCGGGCCAATATTTAAAAAGTATAACGTTACAACAAATTAATAATTATTACTAAACACAGACATTGAATAATAATTTGAAAATAAAATAATTGTTTTCACCAACAGCTGGGTTGAACTAGGAGGCGTTGCCCTGGCGATGACGACCAATATTGCAAATGGCTGCCGTGAAGTTAGTAAAATGTCATTCGTATATTCGACGTTCCAAATAAAAGATTTTCCTGTAGTATTCCTGTTCTGGTGTCTCCGAATCTCTTGCTAAATGTTGTGTAGTGCCTAGTGTACTGTTTCTGGGTTATATTTAGTGTATCCGTGTAATTATTAGTTCAAACACTTTCCCCGATTCCGTCACTAATTTGGGTTAAGGTATTATACAGTTTTCTAGTGTTTTGGTGGTGTTTTTCGGAGTAGACATGTATTGTTCTGTGTTATGGAGTGTTTCTTGATTGTTTCTGTTATAATATGAGAGTTCTAGAAGTATTTTACAAGTCACTCGCGATTTCACAATAACGTACTATACACTCGCTTTATATGACTATTATAAGTTAGGTTAGCCACGTTACAAAACGTTTGTCATGTTAACCGTTCAAATACCAATAATTAACTAACTGTTTCCTCCAGTTTCAATTAAACTCTTAGCCAATATAATATTATTCTTAACATTGTTCAAATATATTTTCATATCCTGTGCACACTTTAATATTTCACTATATAAATACCTAAACTTGGGTTATTTATCAATTTTATTCACTAGATGTTATTTAAATTAATCTTTCAGTTCATTCAGCTTATTTTCAGATTAAATAATGCCGTTTTATAGTGTTTTCTGTCCAAAAAATAGTAATTTTACTTTCAGTTTGGTATACTCTGAAAAGTCAAAACATCAAAATTTACTTCCTGTCATTATATAAATTCAGCCATTTTATCGGTTATATTTAATATTAATAATCCTATATTGTATTAAAAGGTTCATATTCCCTTATTTTCTGGTAATTAATTGAATTAGTTGTATTCTGAAACATTATTCTGAAATATATGACTCCCATGTCCAAATTTCTGAGTTTAGTCATTTTCATTTTTATTTATAATTCTGAATATAATTTATTAAAATCTCTCTAAATGGTATGTGCAATTATATGGCATGATCTCAAGTTTATTTTGTCTAAACCCCTTTTGTTTATTTGCATTTAATTGAGCAATTTCTCTGTTTTGATGAAGTTTAGTTTCCATTCTCTGGCCTAGATTTTTTAACATTTTTTCCTTACAAAAACTTTACAAACAATATATGATGTGTGATACCCTCTCTGACTTTTACATATAGTATTATAAATTAAACATGTTTTCAAATTACACAAAAACAATTAGTATTGGTTACAATACAAATAATAGTTAAACAAAATAAAGAATATTTTTTTTTAAATAAATGGTTGTCTTCAAGTCAGACATTTTGCAACAAAATCCTTATTTCTAAACATGGAAATATGGCTTACAAAAAAGGTTTTTTACTAACTAACATCTTAATTACTCTCTACTATTTACAAGTAGTAACTATTTTTATAGTTCTGATGTTAGTTGTATCAGACCCAAACAAATGGCCTTATATCTAAAACATTTTTAAACATTCTTATATTATATACATAAAAACCTTATATTTATATTCTTATTTCTAACTATTATTATAAGTAGGATTCTACAGTTTTTATACCGTCTTTTACCCATTGTCTTTGGGGAATTGTACCCTGTCATTAATAAATAAATAGTATTAATTGTTCGAAAAGTATTATGAAATCTGTGTTTCTTTTTTCATATAAAACAAAATGTTATTTTAAACAGATTCATGTCTTATGAACAACATATTGTCACAGTACACATTTCAAGTCATTGAAAATTGCATATTTCATTGCATTCAATGTTTGTGATTGCCAAGAATGAAACACAAGGTTCATTTTTTATAATACCCAAAACTATCACTGGTTCACTTTGCACTCTTATATTATGTTAATGCTAAATGGTCGTATAGTCTTATTAACATAATAAATTGGTTAGCGTTTTTTCAATGGAGATTTGTTCCATGGGTACTATATTATTGTTTCATCTTAGTTCACAGGCAACTTTTACTTTATACACTTCTCTCTCTTAAATTTATATACATGTGGTTTTTATTTCGTTATACTTTTATTTTTAAATATTTATTTTGGGGATATAGGGATTTGGGTGTCTTTTATAAGAGCATGACATCTTCTTCAGGATGCTGCCTTCTTCTTCTTTCATCAGTCTTCTTTTCTCCTGCCTTCTGGGACTGGTATCTTCTCCATCTTCTTCTTGATGCCATCAGGTTTCTTGGGATCTTCTCCATCTTCTTCTTTATTTCAGAAATACACCACCTCTATTGGTTGATCTTGGCTTATTTTAGGGTTTCTATTCTATTTATTCTCCCTCGTTGTGGGTTTGGTCATATTCTGTACTGCTTGGTTATTTACTTTTTTACCTTCCTGGGTTATACCTTGAAAACCTTTGGTTATGAGACTGGTCTTGGATGACTCATCACTAGTAACTCCTTTTATTTGAACTTGTATTTTCTTTATAATAATGATTTCTTTCCACAGTTGCTATGAATTAATCTATTTATATTAAACTTAATGCTTTCTTCCAAATTTAAATATTATAACTTCATTATTCTAATGATCAATTGCCATTCAATATTATGCATACATCTGTCACGCTACAGATTGCTCTCCTCCAGAAGTAATTATTTCAGACATGTTTATGGATGAAATAATTTCTTATGATAATTTCATCATTTCTTATAATTCATTTTCTTCTCCATTTTTATATCGAATTTTTTATAATTAGAGTTTAATTAATTTTATATATATAATTATTTGTTTTACTACTGATCCTTTTCGGATAGTTAGTGTCTTCTGAGATATATTATTATTGTAATACATTTTCTTCCTTTATCAACTTCGTGTTGCATCCTTGGGATATTAATTCCCTAACATTCCCTATCACGTGGGCTGGGGCAGATCAGAGGGGCACTGTACGCTACTTCTCTGCTGGCCATACACCAATTCTATAAATTGAGTACAGAGGCATATCCATCCCTGCTCAAAAACATAATGCTGCTGGAATTATCTTCAGTCAGTCATCGAATAAATAAATAAAAAGTAGTCTCATTTTCGACTAATAAAAATATCTTTGGATTCTCCACTTCGTAGTCTCTCAGATTATCTCACATTTTCTATCTTAATAAATCTTCATAATCATTATTATACTCATTACATATATATTTTTTTCAAAACTCTTAACTTGTCTGATATATTTATTTTTATTATGGTTGAAAACCTTTCTTTTAATAATTCTGGTTACTGTTTACAGTGTAACTCTCTTTCTTCTTCATCTGAATTCTCTTTATACTTTCTTCTGGTTACTCATAGTATTAGCATGGTCTTTATAAATAGTCTTTCGTATTCATTATTTGAATGGTCTTAATATATTATATTTAATTTTTTAACATTGTATCTTTACATTAGATATACAGGTTGTTATATTGATCATTTTATTTAAACATTTTGGTTCTTTCCTTTCTCTTAGAAAGTTATTAATCCGCCTTCGCATTCATTAACATTAATTCATTTATATTATATTTCATGTGGTATTTCTTCTCTTTGCATTTCATATAGGTCTTATTATTATCATTGGTTCGAAATCATCTTCTCCATCTGTTTGGTATGAGTTGTTCTTCTTCGCTCTTAATTAACTGTTTTCATTATCGTTTCATAGGTAATTAGTCTCTTTGCTTCAAAATTTTTTCTTTTCTTGCATATTACACTCTTTTTTGTTATTCTTCTCTACTCCTTCAAATGCTATTGTGAATGTCTAGCATTTATTCTGGATTAAAATTAATTCTTCTTTTCTGAATTAATCACTTTATTTTCTTCTCAATTCAATTATAATTGACACATAATTATTTTTTGGAACTTGGTTATTTTTAATGTAAAATTCAAACTATTCTTTTTATTTAATTGAAAACTATTTCTCATAAATCCTTGTAATATGTTGATCTTATCTTGTTTCAAAGTTCTGACGTTCTATCAACATTCAAATTCTGTTTAATTCATTTATTCCCAGAATTGTTTCATTCAGAATTGTTTATAGTACTGTGATCTTACTATTATTTCTGAATGTTTCGGTATTTCTCCAAATTCAAATTCTTATTAATTATTTACCATAAAGTTTTCTCATAAACTTAGTTATAGTAAGTTGGTCTTACTTCATTTTCAAATTTTTTGTACATTAACTTCAAAATTCCTTTCTTTTTAATTCTTCCAAAATGTTTTTCTCATAATTCAGCGGTAGTAAGCTGTGCTTGCTTAATTTTAAATTTTTTAAATTAAGTTCAAAATTCTCTCTCTTTCTCTTTCTTCCATAAAGTTTTGTTCTAAATTATCAGGTTGTAGTAAGAAGTACTTACTCAATTTTAAATTTTTATAATTATATTTCAATTCAAAAGTCTTTCTTTTTCTTTCTTCCATAAAGTTTGTTCCAAAATTATTAGGTTGTAGTAAGATGTACTTACTCAATTTTAAATTTTTATAATTATATTTCAATTCAAAAGTCTTTCTTTTTCTTTCTTCCATAAAGTTTGTTCCAAAATTATTAGGTTGTAGTAAGATGTACTTACTCAATTTAAAATTTTTATAATTATATTTCAATTCAAAAGTCTTTCTTTTTCTTTCTTCCATAAAGTTCGTTCCAAAATCATCAGGTTGTAGTAAGATGTACTTACATATTTTAGAATAAGTTATATTCAAAATTCTTTCTTTTTCTTTCTTCCATAAAGTTTGTTCTAAATTATCAGGTTGTAGTAAGATGTACTTACTCAATTTTAAATTTTTATAATTAATAAGTACAAAATTCTCTCTCTTTCTCTTTCTTCCATAAAGTTTTTTCTTCAAATTATTAGGTTGTAGTAAGATGTACTCACTCAATTTTAAATTTTTATAATTAATAAGTACAAAATTCTCTCTCTTTCTCTTTCTTCCATAAAGTTTTTTCTTCAAATTATTAGGTTGTAAGTTGCTCTTACATATTTTAGAATTTTTTCAAAATATATAAAAAATTCTTTTTCTTTCTCTTTCTTCCAAAAGGTTTGTTCAAATTATTATGTTGTAAGTTGTCCTTACATATTTTAGAATTTTTTAAAATTCTTTCTTCTTCTTATAATTCTCCAGAATGTTCTTCTCAAAATATTAGGTTGTAAGATGTACTTACATTATTTTAGAATTTAAAAAAAAAATATAAATTCTAAATTCCTTCTTCTTATAATTCTCCAGAATGTTCTTCTCAAAATATTAGGTTGTAAGATGTACTTACATTATTTTAGAATTAAAAAAAAATAAATAAATTCAAAATTCTAAAACTCACAACTCATTCTTCATAATATTTCTTCATAGAAGCTTGATTGTACACTCCTTTGATTTTTCCTGAAACGATTTCCTTCAACTCATATGTATTGTTATGCTTATCATTTACCACAACATATGGGCCAGTGTAAAGTAATAATAGTTTTTTGGTTATGCCTTCTAAGGTGCTAGGCAGCTCTCTATTTTTTAGGAGGACTTTTTCACCCTCTTTATATGTTACAATTCGCCCTATTGCCTTCTGGTATTTGGCTTGCCGTTTTTCCTGATCTTCTGCTACCTTATTGTAAAACTTCAACTGGTTGAATTTCCTATTGTTGTTCGTTGGAAATTCAATGATTTGTTCAATGTCTCGGGGAGTCGGCTTCTCATACATGGCTGAGTATGGTGGAATTCCTATAGCTGGATGGTGGGCATAATTTAGGAATTTTTCTGTCGCTGCTAGGTACTCTTGCCACTTTTTCTGTTGGTTGTGACAGTAAGTGCGCAATATCCTACCCACTTCTCTTAGTACTCTCTCAGATTGCGGATTGCTACTTGGGTGGTAGACTGATGTCTTATACGTTTTGATCCCAAGTGCTAATAAAGTGTCTCGCCATCTCCTCCCCTTAAATTGTGTACCATGGTCGGTAATAATGGAAAACGGTCTACCGATCTCTGGAACTTACAAATCAATAATCACCGCCAAAACCTTTGCTGTTGTTGCCCGATTAACCGGATATAGCTTTATATACTTGGTGTAGTGATCCATTATGATTACCAAGTATTTATATCTGTGTCGACCACCGCTACGGGGAAATGGCCCGCATATATCCAAAAACACTTTTTCCAGTTTTGTGTTGGAAGTTATTGGTATCATGATACCCTCTGTCTTTTCATTGTTTATTTTGGCACATTGGCAGATCTTACAGGATTTGATGTATGTTCTCACCTTGCGGTTGATATTCTTGATCTTACAGTTTTCTTCTAAAGCCTGTATCACTTTTAACGCTCCCATGTGACCATACCTGACATGGTAATCGATGATGACCTCCTTTTCGATTTGGTGTGGGATTATCACCTTCCATGTCTCATCGTCCAATGCGGATTTTATGAATAAAATTCCCTTGTTAAGGTGGTAATATTTAGAAATGGTTTCATCATTGGCTTCCAAACGACTCACAATGTTTTTCAGCTTAGGATCAGACTGCTGATGGATTCGGATATTTATTAACAAAGCTTGTAAATCGGCTCTGGTCGTGAATATGTTATAAATTTTTACCAAGCTCTCCTTCTCCCCCTCGAAAGTCTGATCTTCTAGATTTATACGTGACAACACATCCGCTACCACGTTCTTCTTTCCTGGAATGTATTCCCATTTCAAGTCATATTCTTGTAGGGCGAGTACCCACCTAGCCAATCGGCCGTGACTTAACTTGCACCTACGAAGGAACGAGATGGATTTATGATCAGTTCGTACCGTGACTTGATATCCGAGAATGTACGTCCGGAACTTGCTGCATGCGAACACCACGCTCAACAATTCCTTTTCTGTCACACTGTAGTTCTTTTCGCACTGGTTCAGTGTGCGACTAGCGAAGCTTATTACCAGATGTTGTCCCTCCTCATCTTCCTGGTATAATGTCGTTCCTAAGCTTAGGTCGCTAGCGTCACAGTTTAGAAAGAACGGTTTCTTAAAATCTGGGTGACGAAGTATGACACTCTCCAGAAACTTCTCTTTTATCAAACGGAAAGTAATATCTTGATCTTCACCCCAAATCCATTTGTTCTTTGCAGATAACTGTGGTTGAAACTTGGCGGTCAACTCGGAATATCGGCTCTGAAACTTCCTGTAATAGTTACAGAGTCCGAGGAAAGATTGCAATTGTTTCCTGTTTCTTGGTTGCGGGAACCTCTGAATTGCCTCCACTTTTTCTGCTGATGGGGTAATACCTCGGTCGTCTAGGTTGAAGCCTAAGAATTGTACCTCGCGCGCTATGAACTTGGATTTCTCCAACTTCAGTGTTATGTTGTTCTGCGCTAGTTTGTTTAGTACAAATTCCACTCTGTAACAGTGCTCCTCCCAGGTTCCGGATGTAATTAGTAAATCGTCAACATAGACGGTGGTAAATTGTAGCGCTTCTTGTCCAAGAATCTGGTCCATGCATGCCACAAATATGGCAACAGAATTGACAAGTCCGAAGGGCAGTCTCTTGAACTGGTAATTGCGCCCTTCGAAAATGAACGCTACATACTGGCGGCTTTGTGGATGCAGCTCTACCTGCCAATAACCACAGACCGTATCCCAGGTGCTAATAAATCTAGTACCATGAAAACGTTTTAAGATTTCTTCTATTTCACCGGGAGAGGTTCTGTCATTCACAATTGTCTTGTTCAACTCACGCGCATCTAAACAGAGCCGGACTTGTCCGTCTTTCTTCGGAACAGCAATAATTGGACTAGTGTAAGGTGATTGACTAATCTCAATTATGTCGTTTTCTATCATCTTGCTTATCTCTGTTCTCACGGCTTCTTTGAGCGACTGCGCTATTGGATATGACCTCCGGTTAAACTCTACGTTTTCTTTAAAACGAAGTTGGCACTGGTAGTTTTTTACCTTCCCTGGTTCATCAGAAAACACCGCCTTATATTTCTCATATATAGCGATTAGACGATCAGCCAGATGTGTTGGTATTTTCTTGTTATCGCTTCCGCACTGGAAATTCCGTATTTCTTGGATCTTAACTGACCATAAATCCTCTCCTCCATGATTGTATATTATGGGTTTAGAAAGAGGGCTGTTTCTAATAACATTTATTTTACGAAGTTGTTGATGTATAGGGCTGGGAAGTATAGTTGTGCTTCCTACCAGATCTGCGGTCCATGTTACTCCGTCTGGGAAAAGTGATACTTTATTTAAATTAAGATCGATTACTGCCGAATATCTACGAAGAATATCGCAACCGACTAAGATGTCAAATGGTAATCCGGTGGCGATTAAAAATTCCATGTCTAAAGCTATATCACGGCTAACGACACTTAAGGAAACTTGCTTCCTAATGGTTTTATTCTGGCGGCCAGTTGCACCTACCAACACAATGTTGTTGACTGGTAACATTGGCAAAGTTTTACCACATGTACTCTGTATTCTCTCCAACTCATTGGAGTTTATTATTGAAATATTAGCTCCTGTGTCTATCATTATTTTAGCGGGAACTCCTTCCACCTCCGCTGTTATATAAATTATCTCATTATTACTGTTGCTGAGACTCTTCTCGTTCTCTTCCAAAAGTTCAGTTCGTATGTCTTTCAGATAATGGTTACTTATGATAGTGATATTCTTATTATTGTTTGCTTGTTGCAAATCATCCTTTTCTAACCCAGGAAGTATAAGCAGTAACGGGTCATCGTTGTTGATTACTGCCTCCTCTCGTTTAAAGTATTTTGGTCAGTGTTTATGTTATTATTGACCGAGGCATCGTTCGGGAAACTCTGGTTTGTCTCCTGACGTTCTGTACCCTGGTTGATGTTTAACGCCCTGTTCGGTTGTCTGCCAAGATCTTCCAGGCTGGTACTTCGTCTTCCCTCTTCGTGTCTTGGGCCGTCTCGTTCCGCACTCCTCCATCTTCGGTCGGCGCCGTGGAAGCTGCTCCTCCTCGGTTGATAATATCTCCTGGGTCCGCGATCTTCTGCTCTTATAAAATTTACCCTAGGGCGCGACACTCGGTTATTACTATTGCTATTATTATTATTACTAAAATTATTATTATAGTAATTTCGGTTAGGTGGGTAAGGTCTGTCACCATTATTGTTGGGATATGGATTTCTCTGACTGTATGGAACATTATGATTTTGTTGATAAAAATTGTTTCTATTATTTGGGTAGGGGTTGTTATTCCTCACGCCGTTAAAATTGCCGTTAAACTGGTTATTACGCGGCTGGTTGTTAGGGCCGTCGTAATTACTGGGCTGGTTCCGGTTACTTGCATGGTTATTGCCGTTATTGGGGTAGGTAGTCGGCCTTGCTTCTGGTCTCTCATTTCTCTTTCTGCTCTGCCGATAATACTCTTCGTTCTCGTATCCCTCCAATAACTCGGTCATTCCCTGGATCGTCTTGATCTGGCTACCTCTCCGGGCCCTGATAATGTCCTCATCATAGTGATACGATATCTTGTTCACTAAACATTCTTCTGGGATTGCTGGCTCAAGGTGTTTTGCCATACACACCTTCCCCAAGAAATATGCCGTCATACTGCTACCTAATTGTGACCTGTATCTTCCATTACAAATATTGTCACGGATCAAGTTCTGGGTGGTCTCAGACCAGTATTTTGTCTTAAACATTTTCCGGAACTGTTGGTAGTCGGAAACTTCACTCCGGTTGGCCATCCACCAATTATCTGTTATGTCTCGGAAAGACTCGTCGAATATCTCCCTGCTATGGCTCCATTGAGTAATTTTATGCTTGGTCAAATATTCTTCTACCCTAGCCAGGAACTCCATCGGCTTGCGTTTGTATTGCCGGAAGTTGAGCCACTCTCGGCTTTCGTTGACGGGCAATCCAGTGAAATGAGTCGGTCTGTTTCTTATTGCTTCCATCTCCTCTCGGCTTTGTCGCACCTGTCCGGTGATATTGGCCATGGTCTCTTGTATATCATTACACCGTTCTGTAACTTGGTTGCGTACTTTTCCGAATTCTTCTTGATTTTCCTTCCTCTGTTCTTCTACCTTCCTACGACTATGTTCTTCAATATTTGTGAACTTGATGTTCACCACTTCTTTAAACTCATTCACCTCCTTTTCGGTCTGGTTGCACTTTCCATCAATCTCTCGAATCTGTCGATTGACCATTATATTTTCTTCTTCCATCTTCTTATTCATCGCTTTCTTGCTAACATTGATTTCCTTGTTCAGTTCTTCTCGCAACAATTCCATTCTTTCGTCCAGTTTGTCCAAATTCTCCTGATTGACCTCTCTTAACTCTTCTCTTAAAATTTGATTGTCCTCTCTCAATTCTTCCAATTTCTCCCCCATCTTCTCTTCCAACTTCTTGTTATCTTCTTTCAACTCTTCCTTCAATTGTCGGTTGTTCTTCCCTATCTTCTTCCTGGTTTCATCGATCTTCTGATTAGTATTTTCAATTTTATTAATCAATTCTTCTTTAGTCGACTTGAATTCTTCCTTGAACGATTGGTTGTCTTCCTTCAAATCTTCTATGTTCTTGTTCATCCCAGTCAACTCTTCTTTTGTGGATTGATTATCCTTCTTCAATTCTTCTAACTTTCCTTCCATCTTCTTGCTGTTTTCTTCCATCTTCTCTTCCATCTTCTTGCTGTTTTCTTCCATCTTCTTGTTTGTTGTTTCGATTTTATTTCCTAAATCTTCTTTTAAAGAATGGCTATCGCTTCCCATTTTCTTACTCAAGTCTTCTTTCAATTCCCTACTATTTTCGTCCATTTTCTTGTCCATTTTCTTACTCAAGTCTTCCGTCAATTCCCTACTTGTGGATTCCATTTTCTTATTATTTTCGTCCATTTTCTTGTCCATTTTCTGGTTGTTCTGCTCCAATTTGTCTTCCATCTTTTGTAGAAATCTTTCCATGAATCTGTCCATTTTATCCTCTTCCGTTACTTTGGATTTTTCTACATGTCTTTCCTGGACATTTACTTCCCCTGTCTGAGTAGGCATCTCAGGTTGTTCCCCTGGTTGTTCATGTTGTTTGGACAACACTGGTGGCAACAAACTTTCCGCGTCTACTGGCGTCGCCTCCTTGTTGTCCATGTCAACTTCTATTTCTTTCTCGGCCTCCGCCGCCCGTTTCTTAGATGTTGCACGTCGTTGCATTTTCCCTTGAATTTCTCTGGCTTTGTAGCTGTTGCCTAGCTCCAACTAGTGATTGGGCAGAAAGTATTGGCCTTCCAATCGCTAATTAAAGCCCCTAAAGTTGTGCGCCAATTTGTAATAAAAATAAAAAAATTGATGTGTGTTATTGATGATAAGAGATTGTGAAGTATGAGACTCCGATGTAATCAAGCCCCACGTTGGGCGCCAATTTGTAATAATATAATAAAAGAGGTGTTGGAGTTAGATGTATGGATTCTGATGTAATCAAGCCCCTCTGTTTGGGCTAGCCAATTTGTAATAAAAATAAATAAATTGTAATGTAATATGTTTAATTGGTGTGTAATTGGTGTGGCTCCCGACGTCTTACTGGCCTGAAACACTTCCTTAAGTTTCCCAGCTGGTCGATTCGCAATGGCAGCAAGACCGGTCGAGTAGCGTAATGTTGATGAAGAAATATATGTTCAACTTCACCGAAAGTTTCAAAAAAAAAAATTATTGTTTTGAAGAAAATTAAAAAAAAAAAAAAATTATGTTTATAAAAAAAAATAATTAAAATTTTTTTTAATTTTATTAATTAATTAATTATAATCAATTAATTAATATAGGGCTGTGAAGTTTTAAAAAGTGTAATGCTCTTCTGAAAAATTTTATTAAAGTTTTGGTATATTTTAAATAAACTGTCACCACTCATAAGATTGTCTTCAAACCAATCGATACTTGTTTACCTTTTTATTTTTTAGGTTATCTTCACTTATAGGTGGTAAAGTCCTTGTAGATTATCAATTAGAATTATATTATTGGTAATTAGTAATATTGATGAAATAAAGAACTATTAAATATTGAAAAGTATTAATGTTTTATTAATTAATGGCAATATTGACTCTTATCGATTAATATCGATTCTCAGGATATCGAAAAAATTACAAAGTATTATATAAAAATCGTACAGGGTTCTTTAAACAGCCAATTATTATCAAAGTCAGAGAAATCGGGCCAATATTTAAAAAGTATAACGTTACAACAAATTAATAATTATTACTAAACACAGACATTGAATAATAATTTGAAAATAAAATAATTGTTTTCACCAACAGCTGGGTTGAACTAGGAGGCGTTGCCCTGGCGATGACGACCAATATTGCAAATGGCTGCCGTGAAGTTAGTAAAATATCATTCGTATATTCGACGTTCCAAATAAAAGATTTTCCTGTAGTATTCCTGTTCTGGTGTCTGCGAATCTCTTGCTAAATGTTGTGTAGTGCCTAGTGTACTGTTTCTGGGTTATATTTAGTGTATCCGTGTAATTATTAGTTCAAACACTTTCCCCGATTCCGTCACTAATTTGGGTTAAGGTATTATACAGTTTTCTAGTGTTTTGGTGGTGTTTTTCGGAGTAGATATGTATTGTTCTGTGTTATGGAGTGTTTCTAGATTGTTTCTGTTATAATATGAGAGTTCTAGAAGTATTTTACAAGTCACTCGCGATTTCACAATAACGTACTATACACTCGCTTTATATGACTATTATAAGTTAGGTTAGGCACGTTACAAAACGTTTGTCATGTTAACCGTTCAAATACCAATAATTAACTAACTGTTTCCTCCAGTTTCAATTAAACTCTTAGCCAATATAATATTATTCTTAACATTGTTCAAATATATTTTCATATCCTGTGCACACTTTAATATTTCACTATATAAATACCTAAACTTGGGTTATTTATCAATTTTATTCACTAGATGTTATTTAAATTAATCTTTCAGTTCATTCAGCTTATTTTCAGATTAAATAATGCCGTTTTATAGTGTTTTCTGTCCAAAAAATAGTAATTTTACTTTCAGTTTGGTATACTCTGAAAAGTCAAAACATCAAAATTTACTTCCTGTCATTATATAAATTCAGCCATTTTATCGGTTATATTTAATATTAATAATCCTATATTGTATTAAAAGGTTCATATTCCCTTATTTTCTGGTAATTAATTGAATTAGTTGTATTCTGAAACATTATTCTGAAATATATGACTCCCATGTCCAAATTTCTGAGTTTAGTCATTTTCATTTTTATTTATAATTCTGAATATAATTTATTAAAATCTCTCTAAATGGTATGTGCAATTATATGGCATGATCTCAAGTTTATTTTGTCTAAACCCCTTTTGTTTATTTGCATTTAATTGAGCAATTTCTCTGTTTTGATGAAGTTTAGTCTCCATTCTCTGGCCTAGATTTTTTAACATTTTTTCCTTACAAAAACTTTACAAACAATATATGATGTGTGATACCCTCTCTGACTTTTACATATAGTATTATAAATTAAACATGTTTTCAAATTACACAAAAACAATTAGTATTGGTTACAATACAAATAATAGTTAAACAAAATAAAGAATATTTTTTTTTAAATAAATGGTTGTCTTCAAGTCAGACATTTTGCAACAAAATCCTTATTTCTAAACATGGAAATATGGCTTACAAAAAAGGTTTTTTACTAACTAACATCTTAATTACTCTCTACTATTTACAAGTAGTAACTATTTTTATAGTTCTGATGTTAGTTGTATCAGACCCAAACAAATGGCCTTATATCTAAAACATTTTTAAACATTCTTATATTATATACATAAAAACCTTATATTTATATTCTTATTTCTAACTATTATTATAAGTAGGATTCTACAGTTTTTATACCGTCTTTTACCCATTGTCTTTGGGGAATTGTACCCTGTCATTAATAAATAAATAGTATTAATTGTTCGAAAAGTATTATGAAATCTGTTTTTCTTTTTTCATATAAAACAAAATGTTATTTTAAACAGATTCATGTCTTATGAACAACATATTGTCACAGTACACATTTCAAGTCATTGAAAATTGCATATTTCATTGCATTCAATGTTTGTGATTGCCAAGAATGAAACACAAGGTTCATTTTTTATAATACCCAAAACTATCACTGGTTCACTTTGCACTCTTATATTATGTTAATGCTAAATGGTCGTATAGTCTTATTAACATAATAAATTGGTTAGCGTTTTTTCAATGGAGATTTGTTCCATGGGTACTATATTATTGTTTCATCTTAGTTCACAGGCAACTTTTACTTTATACACTTCTCTCTCTTAAATTTATATACATGTGGTTTTTATTTCGTTATACTTTTATTTTTAAATATTTATTTTGGGGATATAGGGATTTGGGTGTCTTTTATAAGAGCATGACATCTTCTTCAGGATGCTGCCTTCTTCTTCTTTCATCAGTCTTCTTTTCTCCTGCCTTCTGGGACTGGTATCTTCTCCATCTTCTTCTTGATGCCATCAGGTTTCTTGGGATCTTCTCCATCTTCTTCTTTATTTCAGAAATACACCACCTCTATTGGTTGATCTTGGCTTATTTTAGGGTTTCTATTCTATTTATTCTCCCTCGTTGTGGGTTTGGTCATATTCTGTACTGCTTGGTTATTTACTTTTTTACCTTCCTGGGTTATACCTTGAAAACCTTTGGTTATGAGACTGGTCTTGGATGACTCATCACTAGTAACTCCTTTTATTTGAACTTGTATTTTCTTTATAATAATGATTTCTTTCCACAGTTGCTATGAATTAATCTATTTATATTAAACTTAATGCTTTCTTCCAAATTTAAATATTATAACTTCATTATTCTAATGATCAATTGCCATTCAATATTATGCATACATCTGTCACGCTACAATATATATCTTCTGAGAACATTTCTAAATACACATAAGTATCAATGGAAATAAAATGTTTACGGTGTAACGGTGTAAACGATAAAATTGGCCTGCGGTATACCGGGTGGCCCATAAGTCAGTTGGCACTAGCAGTATGTAGACGCTCGATTGACTAGCATAGTAGTTACTTGACTTGACTAGAGCAGTAGTTCCCATAATTCAGTTGAGATTTGAGGTTATGAGGTTAGGTCGATGTTGGTGTGTATGCTGTTGTTAGTGCTTGTTCGTTGTTTGTTGTTCGTGTTGTAGGCGTACAGAATTCTGCGAATGGTACGCAATACGACAAGAAGCCGATCCACAATTTTACTAAATCATTCTTTGGAGTGACGAGGCTACTTTTAAGCTGAATGGTACAGTGAATAGGCACAACTGTGTTTACTGGGATACTGCGAATCCACATGTGGTGATAGAGACAGAGTTAAATGCTCCGGGTGTTACTGTTTGGGCAGGGATCTTTGCCGGTGGGATCAACGGACCATACTTTTTTAATGGTACAGTGAATGCTGAAAGTTAGCTACAAATGTTTCACGAAGTGTTGATGGAACTAGAAAACAGTCCACTTTTTGAACACCTGCAGCCAATTCGAGAAAAGTTGATATGGCAACAAGATGGGGCCCTCACCCATCACCCTCACTATGGACTGATTGTGAGAGACTTTTTGAATGCAACGTTCGATGAATGGATTGGCAGACGGGGTCGTGTTGAATGGCCTCCACTTTCTCCTGATCTTACCCCGATGGACTTCTCGGTCTGGGGTATACTAAAAAATTCAGTGTACTCCGTGAAGATTCGTGATGTGGAACAATTGAAGGAATGCATTCAGTCTGAATTTGAACACCTACAGTCCCTGAATATTTCGGACATAATTTGTGCTTCAGTGCTTCGAAGATGTCAAGTTTGCATAGAAAAGGATGGAGGCCACTTTGAGCATTTCTTGTAGGTCATGAGAACTATGCTATTAACTATCTGTATGCGTTATCTGTATCTGTATCCCTGCTGCACCTCTACAATGAAAGTGCTATTTGCAATTTTGCCAACTGACTTATGGGCCACTCTGTACAACCAGGAAGGTGTATGAAGAGTATGGGATATGGGTTTCCGAAGATTGCGAGAAATTCAGTTGAAGAAAACGACTATTAACGTATAGATTAGTCTCGTTTCAAAATCGATAACGAGTGAACACTATCCGTGACGTTTGGTCTGGTAGTTGCAACGACACGGAAGTTAGAAAATTTCAGTAGAGTTACTGCGATAATTGTGTGGTATCCGAGAAAATAATATTCCGTTCAGGGTAAACAGTTGTAATTAATAATTAATAATCCAATAAACAAGTATCAAATTTTACATACTTGAGCTGCGACACAAGCTACAATTGTGACAATGACATGGAAAATAAAATAAATAAGTTTATTGCCAGGCAATATGTGGCACAATAAATAGAACATTAAATAACAAAACACGAAAAGACACAAGGTTAAAATTTTATAAAACGATGGCTGTACCTGTTCTTATGTGTGGGAGTGAAAGTTGAATAAATACCAAAAAAGGAGACAGCAAAATACAGGCAGCAGAAATGAGATTTTTGAGACGGGTCAAAGACTGTACAAGAAGAGATTTAGTAAGAAATAAAGACGTGCGAAATGAACTAAATTTATATGTAATAAATGAAAAAATAACTGAATATAAAGAAAGATGGAAACAACACGTAAATAGACTGAGAAATGGGAGAATACCGAAAAAAATACTTAACTACAACGCAAGAGCGAAAAAAGATATAGGAAGACCACGAAAACGGTGGTCGTAAGTTTGTGAGGACGGAACAGGCAAATGCCTAATCCTTGTAGTGTAGAAGAAGAAGAAGAAGAAGAAGAAGAAGAAGAAGAAGAAGAAGAAGAAGAAGAAGAAGAAGAAGAAGAAGAAGAAGAAGAAGAAGAAGAAGAAGAAGAAGATAATCCAATAAAGACAGAAAAGAATTAAACTTATATTTTTTGTGATCCTAAAATTCGTATACAAAGAAGCTTTTTAAATTTTACACCAAAATAAACTGCACAAAGGAGTCTTGTAAAATTGTAATCTTATTATTGAGTAAATTGTGAAAGTCCAAGTCGATGGACGGGTTGCGCTGAAGAGTCGGAACGTTGGTCGGAGCCTTGAACTTGGGCCTGTACAAGAGAGGTACGACTAGTGGGCCTGCTGTATCACCAAGACGTATTGGACGCAACCTGTCAATAGAATAATTAAGCTATAAAGTTGCGAACAAATCTCGTTGTCTGTCGGTCGACGTAACCGAGACCCTTTGACTGTAAATCACAAAACTATTTAATTACCCGAGAGATAGAGAGAGAGAGAGAGAGAGAGTGAGAGAGAGAGAGTATTTATGTCTACGGCTGTTGTCAACAGTCGACGACTATTACTAACCTATTGTCGTTTGTTTTACTGGCGTTCATTCCCAGCCAGAAGGAAGTACAGACAGAGAGAAACAAGTTGAACAAAGGAGAATCCATCAATAATTGTTTTTATTTGTGACAGACACAATTTTCTAATTAAGTTCAAGTTTAAGTTGAACTAGTCGAAGCAGATGACTGCTACATAAGTCAGACATAAGTCTAGAATGCATGAATTGTTTCATTTGCCTTGTGATCGTAATGATATAAAAACGTCATCCATTAAATGATGAGACAAAATATTTATTTGATTATTCCGTCTGTACAACGTTTACACATTTTCTGGTACCAAAGATTACAAAAGTGATTGAATTCTCACCTTCCACTGCTACTTGTCCATCCAAAGATGATCTTCAATTTCTCGTTCCGTCAATATAGTCTGAATTTCTTCTATCCAGGTGATAGGTGGACTTACTCTTTTCCTTCTTCTGGTGGGGGGCATTCCATAACTCTCCTTGGCAATCTTTCCTGTGCCATTCTTTTCGTCCGTCCATACCATTGTAATTTTTTTGTTTAGATAAAATCAACAATTTGAATTTTTCACATTCATTCTGTCCTTAATGACTTCATTTTTAAATTCTTGGATTTCGTTGTCCATGACGTGTCCGTTACTTAACTAAATATCACCATAATATTGACGACTCGGAACACAAGTTTTTTATAAGTAAAAACGTAAAGTTTTACCTTACAGCCTAAACCGGCTTTCACCTATAGAAGGCTTCATCAGAGGCTGTCGTTGTTCAAATTGCAGTAAATTCTACATAGGCCAGAAAGGACGTAGCTTCAAACAGAGATACATTGAACACACAAAAGCACTCCACACCACTACAGAATCTACCTTCGCAAACCACCTCATTGAAGCAAACCACACATATAAAAACATCGACAATAACATGAACATACTACACGTACACACAAAAGGCCGAAAACTAGACACTCTAGAACAATTAGAAATATACAAACACACAAAAACAAATAAAAACGACATCCTAAACGAACAGACACAATTCAAATCGCACGCATTATTCGAACACATCTCACCACACACACACAGCTTCAATCTTTCGAAACACTTTCTCGTCGCCAACAACAAGACGAGCAGCGCTACTAACGACAGCCTCTGATGAAGCCTTCTATAGGTGAAAGCCGGTTTAGGCTGTAAGGTAAAACTTTACGTTTTTACTTATAAAAAACTTGTGTTCCGAGTCGTCAATATTATAGTGATATTTAGTTCATTTTTAATTTTCTCACGTCTGGACACTCTTACCAAATGTCTCCAAAGTCAATCTCTGCTGTCATTTAATTTGTTCTTGTGTGTTTATTCGTAGTCCAAACTTCTGAGCCGTAAGTGATGATACTTCAAACAATGGTTTCAGTTTCTGCTGTAACTTGCTTATCCCACAGGATTCCATTTAATGTAGGTATAGCCATCTTTCCCAAATTAATTCTGGATTGTATTTCTTTGTCTTGCTTCCCACTGGCCGTAATTTTCACCCCTAAATACTTGTATTCCTCTGCATATGAAATCTTCCCTATGTATTCTTTCTCCAATATCAAGTCTTGATGAAGTTCACCTATTGCCATGTACTTTGTTTTAGTCAAATTTACCTTTAGTCGCCATTGACTGATATTCCTGTATCAATTTTCTAGTCATGTACTCTGTGTCTTCAAAATCTTGAGCCAAAAGTAATTGGTCATCAGCAAACTGTAATGAATACACTGTATCACCATCAAGTGGAATTCCCATGGTCCTGCACATTTTTCCAAGTCTATTGCTTTCTCTGTATAAATTTTGAAAAGCGTGGGGTGATAGACAACATCCCTGGCGTAAACCTTTGGCCAGTTGAAACCCTGGTGGCAAATTCTTTCCTATTTTTATTCTCGATATTGAATTGTTATAGAAATTTTGTATAGCTTTTATGATAATGGGGTTGATACTAGTTGATCTTAAAGCTGTCCACAGATTGGCTAACGGTACATTGTCATAGGCTTTGTTCAATGTCAATAAAACTAAATAAGGAGGTTATGATCGAACTGTTTTCTTTTCAATTACTTGCTGTAAGGAGAAAATATGATCTATAGTTGATCTGAGACAAATTCGTATGGCGAAAAAAGTACCATCATCAGTAGCTTAAGGCATTGCTGAAGACCTGTTATGCGCTCATGAAAACTGATTTGATTACCACATTCGAGGCCGTCCAATACTCATCCAGTTATTTACATAAATACATTTGATATGTTAAAACTCTGAATTTGATAAGTCTCACTACTATGGGTCGGATTTATATTAATTAAAAATCATCATCATTATCATCTTCTTAACGGTTTTAGGCTTTAGCGGCCTGTTCCTATTACACAGTCCATCTTTTCTTAGGCCTACCAACTTTTCTTCTGCTTCTAGGGGTGTAATCTTTCGCCATCTTCCATATTCTACTTTCTTCCATTCCATCTATGTACTAAATCCGTTTTCTTCTGTATTCTTTAATCCTTTTATTAACTGCAAAAATATCTAAATCACTTCTTCCTCATTTCTTATTTGATCTCGTCTATTACACCTTTTAACTGATCTCAGAAACTTCATTTCTGCTGTTTGTATCTGCCGTTCATCTTTATTCTTAACGACCCAAGTTTCAGAACCATACAGTAGTGTAGGTGTTGCCATTTTTTATAAAATTCATTTGGGTTTCTTTTCCTAAAAAATCTAAACTTAAAAATCTATAAACGAAATTTACAAAAACACTTTATCACGCCAGTGCTGAGATATGGGTCAGAAACCTGGACAATGACAAAAAAATAGCGGCATATTTCTAGGTTGCTGTGAAAGACGGGTGATTCTAAGAACAATATTTAGAGGATTACAAGAAAATGGAATGTGACCTAGGCGCTATCATTTTGAACTATACCATCTTTACAAAGAGCCGGACATTGTCAGGATAATCAACATATACAGGCTAAGGTGGGTTGGGCAAATAGAGAGAATGGAGGAAGGACAGCCTACGAAACATATTACGTTACATTACCAGAAACCAATGGGTAGTAGAAAAAGGGGAAGACCCCGAAGTAGATTCAAAGACCAGATAGAGGACCTCGGAGAGCTGAACATAAGAAACTGGAAAGCCAGGGCATACAATAGGGAGGAATGGAATCAACTCTTGGAGCAGACCAAGACCCACCAAGGGCTGTAGAGCCACGGCTGATGATGATGACGATGAAAACTCTATGAACGGACACGCATTTATGCACTAAAAACTTCCCAAAATGTTACCTGAAATAAGAAATGAATACGGTGGAACCTCACTAATTCGTCATCTACCATTTCGTCTCCCTCTGTAATTCGTCATCCACTTGAACTATTTCTTTATACGCTCTGATTTACCCGGGGCGCTAAAGAAAGTGCTATTTACAAAATTTGGCGGTACTTTGTGAAAACGGTGTGTGTACATTGAACAATTCTGGAATGCATATGTTACCGGCAAAGTATGTAATCCAGGCATTTATAGACTACCTACGGAATTCATACAATGCCTGAATCCAGCCGGCAAAGTAGGCCTATAGAATAGAATATTTTTCAAATATGTTTTATACTTTTTCCAGGTATTCTGTACATTGCCTAGGAATTCTGTATAATGCCAGTGATTCTTTAGGCAAAGTGTAAAATAAGCTTACTACGTTCAAAATGAAAACATTTTATTTCAAAATCACATACAATTGTTTGATTTTACACAAAGGAGGACTTTGTATGACATTTCGAGATTATCTGTTCTCTACTTAATTATGTTCAGATACTATTTTGTTAAAATTATACTGTATAAGAACTTTTTTAACCAATCTGGTTAAAAAAATACATTAGATATTATTGGTGTTTATTAATTAATTCTAAATAAGTTATATGGAATATACTGTGCTTATTACAACAAGACAGAGAGCTGTGATATTTTGAAGTACACTTTCTTTCATTTTTTACACAATTTTGTTGTTGTTGTTGACATTTAGTCTTGCACACACATTTTAAGAACTCTTGTCCGGATCCTGATAATTGGGCAGTAGCAGCAGAACGAAGTGCGGTTTCTTGTTCAGGAACATCTTCAACCTCCATTAGTGGTCTTGGGCGTACAGTGAACTGCGGTCTTGTGTGCAGCTGCTTTAACAATCCATTAGTGGTTCCCAGTTTGTAAAATCCGTCATCTGTCACACTCACGTCGATTGCTAGGATGCTTCGAAGATCTCCCCGCCCTAGTCTACTTCAGGAATTGGAACACGAACAGACGCGCCCACAGGAGCTGGAGGAAATTTTTTGTCAAATCAGGTTTCATCTTCTTTGTCTGAAGTTCTAGAAATGATTTTGACCTTTTTCATTCTTCAGTTGCAATTTTTACTTTGAAGCAGAGAGCACACAGCTTCTTGCCATCGTCACACTTGTCTCAACGTTTGCCACTAGTGTTCAAAAAATGTCCACCCGTACTATACATACCTCTGCAGCACTCTACACACTTTTCAGAACATGAAACCATAGCGCACACATTGTCTTCTATACACTACCTAGAAGACGTTAGGCATTCTATACAATGCCTAGCCAATGTATGGAATGTGTTTTACTTCATACTTTGCCGGCTGGATTCAGCATTGTATGAAATTCGCAGGAATTCTATAAAATGCCTGATTTTCTACTTTGCCGGTAACACACACACTATAAAGAATACAATATATAATGCAGCTGATGAGTGACAAATTATTTCGGAAAACGCTCTAAAATCTACCTGGAATAAGTTATGGCCATCTGAATTACAACCAGCGTCTACAGAACCAAAAGGTCTTGAACCAACATCGGAATTGTTAGATATCTGCCAATCCCTGCCAGAATTTAACAGTTTGAATGAAGACGACGTCAAAAATTGGTGTGAAATAGACTTAACGGATGTAGGCTACGAAATGTTTAGTGATGATGAAATTGTTACATACTATGCACAGAACCTACGGAAGATAATGATGAAGAAGATCACCAGCTAATAAAACCTGCAATCTCCCATAAGGAGGCCTTTCAATCACTCACTACAGCAGTCAACTGGTACGAAGGCCAAGATGAAGCAGAACTGCCTAAAATAATTTCACTGCACCAAATACATAATTTGGCTATTGAAAAATACGGTCGACAGAAAAAAAAACAGAAAGAAATGACAGGTGTTTTCACAATCTGTTAAACAATTTTTTTTTTTCAATTACAGTGCTTAAGTTGTTTCAGTTTGAAAATTTCCACCAATAAATTTGTTGGAGCATAACATTAGTATTGTAGATTGGTAGTGTAATAAAATAAAACATTTTATATTGCCTTTAATTGGTTTGTTCCTTAAAAAAAAAGTGGGGTGTACAGTCTGTCAGGGAGCCTTCTACGTCTGGAGAAGACCACGGCTGTGCTCTTGGCCGCGTTGATGGCGACCCTCCTTCTCTCTGCCCACCCAACTTGTCGGGGAACCTGGCCAATCTGGCTCTCGGCAACTTGGGCACGTCATTAACGTACACAGACGAAAGCAGAAGGGCCCAAGACGCTTTCCTGAGGTACACCAGCCGTGAGATAGACCTTACCGTGAGCCTGAGGTAGACCTTGCCGAAGAAATGGTGTTATCCACTCTAACGCGGAAGGTTCTGTCCCACAAGAAAGCTAGGAATCAGAAGAGTGTAGCAATCCGGAAGCAGAATTTCCGTGAGTTTGTATAGTAGGTCTGGATGCCATACACGATCGAACGCATTCTCGACATCAAGGTAAACAACAACGGTCTGCTCCAGCGAGCAACCGACCCTCGACCACTGTCTCCACGCAACGGCGCACATTAAGTCGGGTGCACTACAGGCAGAAAAATGTATAAAGGAAAGATGAAAAGAACATGCATCCAAAACCCAGAAAGAAACGATCCCAAAACAGGCCTCGAACGATCACCCGTGAGGTAGAAGAAGACTGGGAAAACACCGATGATTAGACCGTGAAAGCGGAACAGTGTAGTGTAAGTCTCGTTAAAAATTATCGTGTTAGCATAGCTGTGTGTATTTTTGTGTTTAACAAACGTTAACTTCGAGAAAAGCGTTCGAGCGTTCATCGACTTCGAGAAGGCTTTTGACAGAGTGAATCGAAGCAAACTATGGGCAGTAATGGCAAGGAAATGGATCCCACAACATCTAATTAGAGCAATACAGAGTCTGTATATGGAGAATAAAATCTTAATAGAAGCAGGGAGACCGAGAACAGCTCCTAGAGTTGGTCTGATCAATTGTGGAGTACGACAAGGATGTCCGTTATCACCTTCTCTTTTTATTTTATAAGTGTCACGACTGTCTACTTGACCCGTCGTAGGTACAGTGGAAACAAAATGCAGTACAAGACACCAATCAAGTCACTAATCACCAGGTTTAATTTTTACAGTTAAACAGTTCGTAATTAACAACACAGTATACTACAACAAATCAAATAAAAATTGTTCACACGCAATAAAATGTCACTAATAAAGGGTGTTCCATATAAAACGCAACCCATCTATGTCAGTAATTACATTTAAATAAAAAAGGCATATGTAAAGTATTTAATTAAATATTTTATTTCCATACTTTACAATACTTAAAATTCTAGAGTAAATGCTGGAAGTTGCCGCCATCTTCATGAATACACGCTTCCACCCTTTTCACTGTGTTTCTTGCAACTTTTTTTAGAGTATTTGGGTTGATATTTAAAACAGCTTGTTCGATATTGACCTTCAATTGTTCAAGCGTTCGTGGTTTGTTGCTGTAGGTGTTTGTTAATAATAATTTTTAAAATGAGTGCTGCGATTGAAAATCCCGCGAGCTGTGAAGTGCGCTCAGTAATACGATTTCTGCAAGCAGAAAACTACAGACCGGTGGACATTCATCGGCGACTGTGTGAGGTGTATGGGAAGAATGTAATGGAGTAAGGCAGTGGTGTGTTCTGTTTAAAAATGGCCGCACCAATGTGCACGATGATGAGCGGAAGTGTGTGCAGACCTTGTCAGCAAGGAAAATGATGGTGACAGTTTTTTGGGACAGAAAAGGGGTTCTCCTGGTAGAGTTGATGGAACGGGGTACCACAAGCAACTCCGAGGTTTACTGTGAAACCTTAAAAAAGCTGCGGAGAGCAATCCAAAACAAGCGACGCGGTAAGTTGAGCTCCGGGGTATTGTTCTTCCACGACAACGCACGACCGCATACAGCATCACGAACGCAAGAACTTCTGGGAAAGTTTGGATGAGAGCTTTTCAATCATCCCCCATACAGCCCTGATCTGGCACTGAACGATTATCACCTGTTCATGCGTATGAAAAAGTGGCTGGCAACACAGCGCTTTGAAGACGACGAAGAGCTGAAGGCGGGCGTTAATGAATGGCTGAAATCATAGGCGGCAGATTTTTACGATGAGGGCTTTCAAAAACTCGTAAATTTTATTAAACTCGATGTCTTGTTAGGTGCTGGTTTATCACGGTACTTACGGCAAAAAGATTCTTGCACTGCAACCACTGACCGCGTGCTAAAGTACGACTCAAGAATAAAAACACGTTCGTCTTGCGAAAACACCATTTTCTCTCTAACAATGCACTGAGCGTTATGATCGCTTTGTCATAGGTATCAGTGGCAGTTTACTGCGCCGGCGCAATGTTCGAATGTTGGTCGAGTCTATTCCAGTAAAACGTAGGGGAATTTGGCGGTAAATTCAAATATTACAGAAGGCTGATTAGTGGGTTGCGTTTTATATGAAACACCCTGTATTAAACACAATTGTATTACAATATACCGGCCGATTATAAAACACAACACTTTACTAATAACCACTTGAACGCGCACAGTAATAACTCGAACCGCTCTGTAAATATATAGCCAATATACTGAAACTTAAGGCCGCTGCCACCATGAATTTATACCTGCGCTCACAGACCAGAATGTTCCTAATTGCGTCTTAGCGCTCGTGTGAACTACGTAATTAACTGCGGCCTTGACACAATCCGCGCGGCTGGCGCCTTCGAGAAACCTCTCGAAAATGCGTCGACAAGCACGTACGCCACACGCGTTACATCGAGATTCTTCTGGCACATTCGACAAACACGTAGATTGTTCTGTGATGTGGTAACACTGCCCCCTTCTTAAGCCTGCTCGTCCCGAACTGGCACACCGTCTCTGAAGTAATACTTAGGTAGGCGATCTAGGTGGACGACCTTGAACTTCCCCTGTCCTTCCTGTTGAATCCAATAAACAGCATAGTTGATTCTTTTTTTCACAGTATAGGGTCCTTCCCAGTTACTTTGTAACTTAGGTGAGCGACCACGACGGCGCTTTGGGTTGAACAACCAGACCTGATCTCCTTCTTGCAAACCCACACTATTGCTGCGAATGTCATACCGAGTTTTCATTTTATCACTGGCAATCTTGAGCCGTCCTCTTACCAAGCGATTCATTTCTCGCAGTTGGTTTTCTAATTGCGAGGCATAGTTCTGTGGCTCTTGGGACTGAGTCTCAGGTGATCCGAAATTAAGTCCCCAGGAAGACGAATCTCCCGCCCAAACACCAATTTTGCTGGAGTCATGCCGGTTGTGTCGTGTACTGATGATCTATACGCCATGAGGAATACTGGTATACGTTGGTCCCAGTCTGTTTGGTTCTCGTCAGCAACCTTCGAAAGATGCTGCTCAAGTGTCCTATTGAATCTCTCAACCATCCCGTCCGACTGAGGATGCAGAGGCGATGTCCTTGTCTTTCGAATTCCGAGTAAACGGCATAATTCTTTAAACACTCCTGATTCGAAATTTCTCCCTTGATCCGTGTGGATTTCCATAGGGGCTCCATAACGGCAACAGAAGTTGTGAACTAACTGCTTTGCCACAGTGGTAACCTCCTGATTTGGAATTGCGTAGGCTTCCACCCACTTAGTAAAGTAGTCACCTACAACTATGATGTACCGGTTTCCATCGTCAGTAACTGGGAATGGTCCAGCAATTTATATGGCAATTCTCTCGAAAGGCAGTCCAACGTTATACTGTCTCATTTTACCCCTGCTTCTGGTTTGTGGGCCCTTGCTCGCAGCACATATTTCACACGTCCGAACCCATTCCTCTACGTCGTGGCGAAGATGAAGCCAATAGAATCGCTTCCGTATTTTGTCAAGGGTTTTGTTTACGCCAAGATGGCCTCCAGATGTTCCATCATGCATCTCCTTCAAAACAGACTGCACTTTACTTCGGGGAACTATCAACTGCATGACCACGTCTCGTCCATCTGCACTTTCCCAAGCCTTTTTCAGCAATCCGTTTTCTAAGGTGAGAGATTCCCATTGTGCCTAGTAGCCCTTCAGCACTTCCGAACCATGGCAGATATCTTGTCGACCTTCCTCTTTTTCTGTCAAGATCGGTCCGATGTCTTCATCAGTCATCTGTTCTTGTCGACAGTCTTGTGTTGTCCAGCCGTCTGCCAGGAAATCTACCGTGATGGCTTGAACATGTTCGCTTTAGTTTTGTTCTTCCTTTTTGTGGCAATGTCGGCAGTCTTCCGGGCACGGTCTTCGTGATAAACCATATGCATTACCATGCAGGCGACCCCGCCGATGTTGTACCTTGAAGTTGTACTCTTGCAGACGTTCAAGCCACCTTGCCAACTGTCCTTCCGGATTTTTAAATCTCAAGAGCCATGCAAGCGCGGCATGGTCGGTACGTAGTGAAAACTCTCTCCCATAGAGGTATTTATGAAAGTGCTCCATAGCTCTGACAATTGCCAACAACTCTCCCCTTGTAACACAATAATTTCTCTCTGGTTTAGAAAGCGTCTTGCTGTAATACGCTATTACTCGTTCTTCACCGTTTTGAACTTGAGACAAAACTGCTCCTAGACCAGTATTGCTTTCTGTGTCTACGATGTACTTCCGTTCGGGAGCTGGAAAAGCGAGATTTGGCTGCGAACATAATGCAATTTTCAAAGTCCTAAATGCTTGGTCACACACTCTCGACCACTGGAAGTTTCGTTTATTTTCCGTTACCTCATGTAGTGGTTTAGCAATAGTAGCGAAACCTTTCACAAAATGTCGGGAATATGAGCATAACCCCAGGAAACTCCGAACTTCGTGTTTACTCTTCGGAACTGGCCAGCCTCTTACGGTGTCTAATTTATTAGGATCCATGCTAACACCCGATGCCGAAACCATATGGCCCAGATACTGTATTTCCTTCTGGAATAGAGAAACGTTCTTCGGGCTCAGCTTCAGTTGTGCACCGTGAATTCTAGTTAGAACTTACTTAAGGTATTCTAAATGGTCTTCGAAACTCTTCCCGACCACTATGACATCGTCTAAGTAAACAAGGAAAGTTTTCCACGTCAGGCCTCGGAGTACCAGGTCCATCAATCTCTCAAATGTTGCCGGTGCATTACAGAGTCCAAATGGCATGACGTTAAATTGGAATAAGCCACTTGGGGTCGAGAAAGCGGTCTTTTCCTTGTCTTCTTGATGAAGACCCACTTGCCAATATCCACTCTTCAGGTCCAATGTGGAAAACCACTGTGCTCCGGACAACGTGTCGAGTGTATCGTCAACGCGAGGTAATGGATAGCAGTCTTTCTTTGTAACGTCATTTAACCTCCGGTAGTCTACGCAGAAACGCAATCCACCATCCTTCTTCGCTACCAGCACTACAGGAGAAGACCAAACACTTGAGAAAGGTTCGATTACTCCCTCTGTCAACATGTCCTGTACTAACCGAGACATTTCCTCTTGTTTAGATAATGGAGGCCTTCGAGGAGGTTGGCGTATCGGTGTTGTGTACCCGGTATTGGTGCGATCTTGCACAAGAGAGGTTCTTCCCAGTGACTGTCCCCGAAATGCAAAACAATCTTTGAATTCGTGTAAAAACTGTCTGAGTTCTTTTACCTCACCACTTGAGACGTCGTTAGAAGATCTGTTCAATAATTCTTGCAGTTCCTCTGGTAATTTAGAATTATCCGAAACACTGGATCTTTGTTGCGTCATTCCAGCTACCCAGGCCACAGGAGTCAATTTGCCTAGGAGCGTATTGCTTTCTAAAGTAAGCGTATAGCTTGATCAAAAATATTCGCCACTCTAATAGGTACATTTCCGGTTTCGTCAGGTTTTACTAAACTTCTGGCAATTAGTTTTCCCGGTGTGCTGACTACCTGGGGTTCGAATATAGAGCACTGGTTGCCCCTAGGATCTACCTCGGTTCTAACCATGATGATCTTTTCGGAGTTTGGCGGAACAGTTACGGCCACTTGATTTTTGACGTCCATCGATTTTTCTGCTGGCGTCATTGTTGACAGCATTACCTCTTCGCCTCCGATTCTCAAGACATGGTTTTTGAAGTCGACTATGAATCCGTATGCCTTCATAACGTCCACACCAAGAATTGCTTCATCCACAATGTCTGCAACAAGTACTTGATGATTAAACTCAAGTCGACCGAGGCGTAGGTGTATCTCCACTTTTCCATACACTTTTACAGGCCGTCCAGTAGCTGTTCGCAAGCTGCAAGAGCACCAGATTGGCTTGAGATCTTTCACCACTTCGGGGCGCACAATAGAAACTGTTGCGCCTGTGTCAACAACTGTAATCGAGGTTGGCCTTTCTTGAACAAATCCGGTAACTACCAAGCTCCCGCTGTTTTTCTGAAGTGTAGAAATTGCGTATTGTCTAGGGGCTTCGTTCTTCCAGTTAGTCAGCACACGCCCCGTTGTACCGACTATTGCTCGTTTCCCTGCTGCTGAATTCTAACCCGACAATCTCGTTGTAGATGACCAGGTTTCCCACATCTATAAAACTTCAGTCTTCCATCCTTTCTTATTTTATTCTGTGGTGGCGACCGTCGAGTCTCTGTTCCTTCTTCTTCTTCCTCATCGTCTGTGCCGTCGCGATCTTTTAGCGCGCACTTTATGACTTGTCCAACCAGACGCTGATTTGGCGGCATCAAATTGCAAAGCATGTACCAGGGCGTCCGCACTGTTCTGGTGTCTTGCGATTCGTAACACTTGCTGTAGTTCGTTATCTCGGACACCAGCAGTAAATGTCTGCATCGCAAAACTCGTTTGAAAATCTTCTGGCGCTTCAGGATAGGCCAGTCTAATTAGTCTGTCGATACTTGCTTCAAACTCTTGAAGACTCTCCCCGGAATGCTGTCGCCTTGCTCTCAACTGGGTGCAGTACACATCTCGCAAATGTTTATCACCATACCGCAATTCTAGAGTGTTTATCAACCCGGCATAGATGTTCTGGCTGTCAGGTGGGACTTTCTGTAGTAGTTCTGCCGCGGGTCCTTTTAATGCGAGAACGAGTGAGACTGCCTTGTCTTTCTCTGTCCAATTATTTGCGCATGCAGCAGCTTCAAATTGGCGGAGGTACGTTGCCCAGTGACTGCTTCCGTCAAAGGTTGGAGCTTTGACATGAACTGTCCCTACTGCAGCCAAAGTGACTTTCTCTATTAACTTATTTTCTGCATCTTTTTCTGTCTTTATTATTGGTACAGTCTGTTCACAAAGTTGTTTTGGTTGTAACTTCAGGCACTGCTCGACTTCATTTTTAATCTGCTCTTTTATATTAGTAATCGAGTCTTCTATTTTTGTTGAGATAGCTTTTTCCACACTCGTGAATGATTTTTCTACTTCAGCTATTTTATTAGACATCGATTCTTCAACACTCGAGACAGATGTTTCTACTTCAGCTATTTTTAGTGTCATTTATTCTTGTTATCTTATTATTTATCTTGTACCTCTTGATATTTTAGTAACTTGTTTATTAAGCTCACCTCATAGGAGACCCAATTCTGCTGTACTGTTTTCTTGGATCTGTTTCTGCTCCTGTATTAATGCTTTGATGTCTTCTGTTTCACGCTTCCGTTCCTCTGCCTTCTGTCGTCGTTGTTCCTCTGTCTCTTCTCTTTCCTGCCTGCGTTTTTCATCCTGTCGTCGTTTTTCTTATTCTTCTCTTTCTTGTCTTCGTTCTTCTTTTTGTCGTCTTTCTGGTTCTTCCGCCTCCTGTCTGCGTTTCTCATTCTGTCGTATTTCTGCTTCTTCTCTTTCTTGTCTTCGTTCTTCTTTTTGTTGTCTTTCTGCTTCTTCCTGTGTCTGCCGCAGCAGCGTTTGGAAAGCTTCCATCATCTGGCTGGCATCCGTTGTTTACCGATTAGTTACGAATTACCTCGTCTTGTACAAACTGTCCATTGTTTCCACTGTTAACCGTTCTATCCCACTTCTGATACCACTGTTACGACGGTCTATACTTGATCGTCGACGCGCGTCGTAGGTACAGTGGAAACAAAATACAGCACAAAACACCAATTAAGTCACTGATCACCAGCTTATAATTTTTACAGTTAAACAGTTCGTAATTAACAACACAGTCTACTACAACAAATCAAATAAACAATGTTCACACGCAATAAAATGTCACTAATATTAAACACAATTGTATTACAATATACCGCCCGATTATAAAACACAACGCTTTACTAATAACCACTTGAACGCGCACAGTAATAACTCGAACCGCTTTGTAAATATATCGCCACTATACTGAAACTTAAGGCCGCTGGCGCCATGTATTTATACCTGCGCTCACAGACCAGAATATTCCTAATTGCGTCTTAGCGCTCGTGTAAACTACGTAATTAACTGCGGCCTTGACACAGTCCGCGCGGCTGGCGCCTTCGAGAAACCTCTCGAAAATGCGTCGACAAGCACGTACGCCACACGCGTTACATCGAGATTCTTCTGGCACATTCGACAAACACGTAGATTGTTCTGTGATGTCGTAACAATATTGACGATGTCATACAAAACTGGCAGATGTGTCTTCCAGTCCATTTTATGATTGGTCACTCTACAATTGACACTTTGTTGTTTGCGGTCGATCAGGCTATTCTATCGGACTCTGAAAACAGATTGCAGATGGGTATACATTTGTTAAATGGAATCTGCAAAGACTCTGGATTGCAGATATCCACAATTAAAATCAAGGTGATGGCTTTTTGTGGAACTGATCCCGTACGGGCAAAAATTGTAACAGACGGTACTGTCCTGGAACAAGTTAGATGTCTTATACTGCAAGCAACGACGTTGTGAATAAGTCGCATAAATTCATCAATATGTTTGGGACCATCAGGTGAACCTTAAGTCAGCAAGCAAAGGAACACGACTAAAATTCTACAAGGTGATGGGTCTTCCCACACTTCCTTATGTGTCTGAGAATTGGACTTTGACGAAAGGCCATGCCACTAGCATCAAAGCGGCTGAAATGAGATTTCTCAGACGCTTGGTAAAGTATACTGTCCACGATCATAGAAGAACACAGATATACTGCAGAAACTGAATATTATTAGTATACTCGACATGATCGCCCAGTATCGTCTGAATTGCTGGGAACATCTTTGCCGAATGGATGACTGCCGCATCCCCAAACAACTATGGAACTATAAGCCGAGGGGACGGAGAGGCATGGGGCGTCCGAGGAAGCGCTGGTGTGACGAGCTGTAATATTTGGCTATTTGAGACCGGAACAAGCCATTCTTGGTTTAAACCTTGAGTATAATGATGATGAACAAGCGTTAACAAAAGAAATCAGTACGACGTTGGCAAAACCAGTAGTGGTCTAAGGGGGGGGGGGGACAAGGAGGGCGGACCGTCCCGGGCCCCACTTATTTCGGGCCTCCATATTTGGAAAATTAAGTTTTCTTGCTTTCTGTGGTCTCCCATCGGGCGCCTCCCCAGGTGACGGATAAAGGTATGCTCACCAGATTTGGTGGGTACCGGGGAAATAAAATGCCCGGGGTGGACCAAAAGCTGTTGCCTTGTATTTGGATATTGCATTATCAAAGGCTAAAGGAAGTAAACCTTAATTAAAAATTGCCTGGTCCTCCAGGTTGGGGAATTAATGCAATGGGCCAACTTCCCGTTCATTGGAAAAAAGAAAATTTTAAAAAATCAAATAGATTCCAGCCGGATAGATTCAATAAAGGTAAATGAGAATTCAATCACTTCTGTAATCTTTGGTTCCGGAAAATGAGTGAACATTGTACCGCCGGAATAATAATAATATGCATAAGTTTCTTTGGTAAATTTTTTAATTTATTTGGAAATGTTCTATTGTTACGTCATGAAACGCAACAGTAGGAGAGGGCCAGGATTTAATCGATCGAATCCAAAGATTTTTTTACATTATTTTGAAATCTATCTTACAACCCTACCTCATAAAGTGTTTACAAATATTAACAATAAGATTATAAAGGTAAGTTTATTATTATAAATATATTCATACTGTATTTTTATTTTCATTTTTATTTTATATTTATTTCAAACATTACTACAGCTTCTTATAAAATTTCCTAACTATATGTATCAATATAGTAATTAGACAATAAATATATAACAGTAAAATGTTTTTGTTATGTATTACTTAAAGATAAATTGGATTTATAAGCACCAGTTTATGGGAGGACAGACCTCAGAATGAAATCCGCACCGGACCTCCAGTGGCCTAGGTACGCCACTGGGTAAAAAGGCCGTTAACAATTTTAACGCTAGTTAACAAACGGTCCGTTAGCAGCTAAGTAAACTTAAGTCCGTGAAACGGGAGACAAGCGTGTTTTTTTTTTACAAAGAATCTTCTTCTGACACGTTGTGTCGGCGGAAGAGGGTGGCGTGTACGTACGCATTCTTATCGACGAAGAACCGCGTACACGCGCGCACGCACCGACCAAGAAAAATAGCACGATATTGCTCAAGATGAGAAGTCGATAATGACAAGAAAATAGCTCTAGTTAGCGCATTGTAATGACTCATGACAAGGTTCTGCAGCGGCGGCAGCAGCCTGGCAGCTTACCGGGAGCTTCGCCGTCGTCGTCGTCGTCGTTATCTTCCATTATAAAATTACTCAGCAGGAATGATGCCCCGGCGTAGTAAGCACGCGCGCGCGCGCCCGCACGCACACGCACACGACACACACAACAGAACTGTTTTTAATTGGTTCTCTCTCTCGGAGTGAGAAGCAACAACAACTCTTGAAGAAGAAGAAGCTTTATGTTTATGTTTTATGCCTTGTTTTATGTTCTCTCTCTCTCTCTCTATGGCACACGGTTGCCGCTAGAAAAATACCCGCCGGTATTTAAAGGCATTACAAAGTTGTTAACTATTGAACAGTTGATGGACGCGGAGATGTCTTGGAAATTATTTCAGCTGGCGTGGCGATTGTCTGGTCGCTCGGTCGGAATAATCTCTTGCTAGTCATATTTAACGTTCGTTCGTTCGTTCGCTTGCGCACTTCCACTGTTTTAATTAGACAATAATACCGTACGGCAATTTGATGTGGCGTCTTCGTGGGCTTCTTCTTCTTCTTCGTCATCGTCTTCTGTGCCGACGCGGCAGTCGGCTGTTCAACGTGTTGCAACGCATTGATTCTTCAATCGTTTGTTAAGTACCCCGTAAAAGAACCAACATACGATATATATATGTAAGAAATGCAAAGTTAATCTCTTTAGATCTAATCTACGACGATCAAATTACGTAGCAACAAATCATTGTTAATTATATGTTAATTAAATCTTAATTTCTTCTTCTTCTTCTTCTTCTTCTTCTTCTTCTTCTTCTTCTTCTTCTTCTTCTTCTTCTTCTTCTTCTTCGTTTCCGTTAAGGGAATGCAGGTAACCGGGCGAGATGTCCTATTGTAGTGTTCCCTTTGGGGCGAGATGGTGTCCCACTAAGCAATTTCTGCTGCGTTTCCTTAGTGGTGGCGGTTTTAGCGATAACAAGGTTGTGCTATGATTTCGTACAAGTCAGTTATAGCACTTGCTGCCACTCGTGTGAACTATTAGGCATGTAGTAGCCAGAACGAGCTGGCGAGCATGACCTAGTTCTATACACCCACCTTCTTGGATACACGGCTCCGTTGGTATCAACGTTACTTTGAGTCCAGAAATATTCGAGTCGGTTCCCGTGGGCTCGATACTACTAGTCTCATGCGCAAGGCGTCGACAGCCTTCCTTCGTTACGCTTGTTAGTGCTCAGAATACATTCCAGTAGTTTACATTCCAAGAATTGTCGCGTATTCTTGTCCAACAGAGATATTGTCAATTTAATATTTTGTTTGAAATCGTCCGGTATTGACCGCGCCAAAAATGTCTTGTATGCACTCATTACAATGAGTAGACTATCCTCAGGTGTACGTGGTAATTATGATTACTTGTAATATGAGTGAAACTTTGTCGTACAAGACATTTTTGGCGCGGTCCATACCGGACGAAGACTTCAAAGACGTAACGGACACCGGCCGCGTAAGCCTACGTGAGAATACAGTCTCATTTTAGTTTAGGTATCTGTTCCACTAAAACCGAGACACTCATCGTGTCTCATGCTCGATTCGGTCCGTGTTGAACTCAAAAAGAGTTGGCTAACTGTCGTTTGCACCCTGTCTTTTACGTACTCTAGTACAGTGAATGGAATATGTCTTCTTCTTCTTCTTCTTCTTCTTCTTCTTCTTCTTCTTCTTCTTCTTCTTCTTCTTCTTCTTCTTCTTCTTCTTCGTTTCCGTTAAGGGAATGCATGTAATCGGGCGAGATATCCTATTGAAGTGTTATATTATTAGCCTAAATACCGAAAACGCTTTAGATTCATTCTAAAATACAAGTTTCTTTTTAATAAACGCTGATACGTTTACTCGGCTACACACTCTTAAGTCTCATTTTTTTTACTCTCTGTATGTACTCGATTCTAATACATAAACCCTTACCAAATTTTAGAGCAAAAATCAAAATCAAAATAGAGACTGTTTTTTTTAAAGTAAATACTGTTATTTTGGAATACTATCCAACAATGTCAGAATTGAAAAGTTAAACGGGAAAAGTCGAGAAGTAAAGAAGTATTTAAAGAAGTATTCTCCCTCCTTACACGTTTACTCCATATTGTGTTTGCTCATTTACTTTGTTAAGAAGGTTGAATTCTAATATTATTAATGTATTTCATTATTTCAGCATTATTTCAGAGGATGGAACAACAAAGAATGACATCAAAAATAGGATACAACAGGGAAAAAGGCTATTCGTTTGCTAAACTCGTTACTTTGGTCGAACAAAATGAAACTTCACATTAAACTGACAATCTGCACAACTATTGTGGAGCCCATTTTAACTTATGGCTGCAATGCTGGCAACCTTCAGATAAAGAGAAAAAGATGATAGAAATTGTGGGAATGGACTTTTTAAGAAGAGCGTTTAATATTTCTAGAATGCAACATGTTAGAGACGAAGATATAAGAAGGAAAACAGGGCGCATATTTACAACAGCAGAAAGAATAGAATCCAGACAGTTGCTATGGTATGGTCACGTAATGAGGATGGAGGAGAAGCGATGGCCAAAGAAAGAATTGACTTACACACCACAAAACAGGAGAAGAAAAGGAAGACTGACAACACAATGGAGAACAGGAATTAGGAAAAGCATGAGAGATCGAGCTATTGAAGGCGATGACTGGAAAGATAGGGAGAAATGGCGATCGAAATGCGGGATGCGCCATAGACTGAAGGACCCCCGCTAATAATAATAATAATTTATTAGGAGCGCGCGCGCACAACACACACATACAGGAAGAGCAATTACACGCACAAGTTTATAATATTTTATCGTCTTGTGCCGCAGTGAAAAGACGCGGAACAGACATCGCGAAACAACAGTATTAATTACACATTTAAAGAAATATTAGTATGTGTCAGGCAAGCGATCGTAACGTTTTATATTATGTTGGTGAGGAGGAGACGAAGTGGCAGTTCAGTGCAGTAAGTAGTGTGAGAAATGGAACAGGTTCCGTACGTACATAAACATATACGCTTACTGTGTATAACGTTAGAAACGGAACAGCGGAGCGGAGCGGAGCGCGCGGAATCACAATTAACCCAACCTAGGTCAACTCCGCGACTGACCCACGACGTCGACGGACGACAATTTGCTGTTTGCTATGCATGTTACAGTTACCGCAGCCTTGCTCCGGCGGCGCAGCATATCGTATTAATATCAGTGCGTGCTGCGTGCGGCGGCCCGGGGCAACCTGTAATTGCACGCGCGCACTTCCGCGCTGATTAATGACACGACGTCGTCGTCGTCCACGTCCTCCTGAGTTGCGGCAAAAACATGGGCTGCTGGCCGCTGAACCTTTGTAGAAAACGACAAGACTAGCGACTAAAGTATTGACTCGATTAAATTGAAGCCTTAGCTTAGTGCGCCGACGTTAGGTTTATAAAATTCATCATCATCATCATCATCATCATCATCATCATCACCACTCGTACGAGATCAGTTCCATGAAAAGCCGTCACCATGGTCTGCAATGTGGAGATCTGTAATACCAAGTTCTTGCAGGTTTGACTCAGTGTGTGTGCTTGAGCCAGCTGCAAGCCGCTTTCCGAGTTTGACAGGATAGCCTGGTGAGCAGCAAACAACAACGCGTCAGCTGGAGAGGTACCAAAAATCCAAAAATACTTTTAAATCTGAATAAATTTCAATATTAGACAATTTTTCAATCATCAGAGAATTGCGAAATTACTGACTACCATTTTTTTAAATAAATTGACAATTATAATGCAGAAAATTCATCACCACTTCAAGGCCTAGGCCTTAGACCTGTTCCGGAGCCCATATCCTCCTCGGTCTACCGACATTTTTCTTCCCAGTAGGGTGATAACCCAAGGCAGCCACAGGCAGACGGATATCAGCCATGCGATTCAAGTGTTCACACCATATCCTACTGTGGTCTTCAACCTTCTGGTGCAAATCGCGTCTAATATCCACTTTCCTTCTCCGATCCAAGAGAGAACAAACTCGCGTGCCTCTTAGAAATTTCATTTCGACTGCCTGAATCCTCTGCACGTCCCTTTTACCAAGAGTCCATGTCTCACTAGCATACAAGAATCTGGTGACAGCAATAGTTTCATAAAATTTCATTTCGATATCCTTCCGTGTTTTATTTTTCAAGTACCTATGAATCTTTCCACAGATGCGTCTAAATTTTGTTAGCTTACTAACTCAAACAACATCAGTTCTATACGAGATGTTACAACCCAGGTAATTAAAATGACTAACCTGATCCAAAATCTGGTTATTCTCGACTATCTTAGTTCTTATACGATACTTACCCTAAATGCCATCGTTTTAGATTTTGTAGCAGAGAGCTGTAGCCCATAGTCTTGTATGATGCTATTGAAAGTACATATCGCCCGCTGTTACTGGTTCTCTGTTTTCTGTATCATTACCTTGTCATGTGCATAAAGCAATGCATTCACATGACTACTTCCGTGAAGTGATATTCCCGAGTCAAGTTTAGCTGTCCATCGCCGAATCTGTAAAATTCACATAGTTAATTTGAACGCAGTTTTTTTGACGAAGTCAGGCAGAACAATATTCTGTACAAAGGTCCGTGAGGGTGCACACTTCCGGGGTTTCTAGGTTTGGGCAGTGGCGTATCTAAAAATTTGGCCTGGAGGGGGGTGGTCCGGGTATAGTCAGCTTCATACAAAAGAAAAAAAAAACAAGTTAAGACTAAAACTTTACTATCTTTAAAGTGCCTGAAAAAGCGTGATAACATCCTGAAATCAATCCCAGTAAATTACTTAAACGGTAACAACAGAATAAAAAGACGCCTTACTGAAACATTGTTTACAAGATACTAGTTGACTGAACTGATTTGTCTATATTTCATACTTAAAACGTATGCGAATGCTGTGTAATAAACCTCTTTGTATATTTAAAAAAGTACTACTATATTAGCTAACACAGACTAACTTTTTTTTTTCTGAAAAATGCTGACTGGTCTCCCAGTGTGTGGGACTCGCACCAACCAAAAAACCTCCACTTTACAGGCAGAGAACCCCCCCTGGAACAACTATTCATATTTCGTATGGCTTCAGGGTGGCACCTCGTATTGCGCCTACTAGGCTCCTACAGCTTTGTCAATATCATCGACTTGTGAGCGGGTCCACTTCAGGCTTCTTCTGCCGTAGGACCATCCTCACGAAGGTCACAACCATGTCCCACTTCTCTTTGCTGTTCAGTATGACGCCTATGATGTTATCAGGCGTAATGGGGCCAATCTCCGATTCCAGTCCTCGCCTCTCCAGCACCCACCGTTGACACTCGAAGAAAGTGTGATGAGCGTCATCAGAGTCTGAGTCGCCGTACACGCACGACGGATCCTCCATCTTACCCATCCTTCGCAGGTATGCACAGAAATAACCATGCCCTGTCAGGAATTGAGTAAGGTAATAATCTACCTCGCCGTGCGTTCTGTCCACCCATTCAGGGAGGTTCCCAATCAACCTCGCAGTCCACCTAGCTCGACTCGACTCTCCTGCTCCCATCGTAGTTGCCAGCTCCGCATGGAGTGTGCCCTGGCCACTGTTCTTGCTTCTACGATCCCCAAGTCTTCGTTGGTCTTGTAGACCCTCCTCCTCTCCTCAGCCATCAGATCTATTGGCATTACTCCAGCGACGACCAACAATGCTGGTTCCGACACCGTTCTGTAGGAGCTTGCAATTCGAAGCGCTCTTCTTCGTTGTATCGCGGCCGTCTGCTTGCGGTATATTTCTTGCTTCAGTGCGTCGGCCCAGACCTCGCATCCGTAGAGGATAATCGAGTTGCGATTATATAATAACAACAACAACAACAAAAATAATAATAATTATTATTATAATAACAGCTTAAATCATGAAAGTAACAAAATTCGTCAAATGTTCGATCCTCTGGGGGGGTCCGATCCCGTTCCCCCCGTAAATAGCCCCTGGGTTTGGCTACTACATCCTACTCACTAAAAACGCCACCTCCCTTTCTTCTTCTAGGGCACTAACCTGGAACTGTTTTACACATGACTTCCGGGCTAGGCCTATTGTTCTTCAGACCTAGTGCTCACATCTAACTTGTTATTCTTCTACCTTGTATTGTCCAAATCAATCTTCTTCGCCCGAAGAATCGCTTCTGCGAAGCGTGCCACACAGTTCCAGGTATCCTCCTCTCTTGCTTCAAAGATGTTATCAGCGGAGATCTCCTGCCTAGTGTCATCTTGCAACGATCTTCTATGTTGCTCCCATCTGTCGCAGATGTAGAAGGTATGGCTGACATCGTCCGCGGCTCCCGGACAGTACAGGCACTCTGGTGACTCGGCCTTTCCAACATTCTTCAGGGAAGATCTAAAGTACCCATGTGAAGTCAGAAACTGGGTGAGGTAATAGTCGATCTCCTTATGCTTCCTCTCCGCCCACGGCTGCACCTACTTGATGAGATGAGCCTTCTCGTCCAGCGATCTCGCTCTTCTTGCTCACAAGGTCTCTCTGCCAGCTCTCCAGGATCTGGCTTCGTGCCTCTCGGTGTGCAGCTTCACCGTCTACCATCTCCTTCCTCTTCCACTTGAAACGCAGTGAAACAGAAACTAGACGTTCTGTAATAATGAACAACAGAAAAGACAGATTTAAGTTCTAAAACAAACGAAATTGTTAATGGAACACAGATTTACATATACCATAATCTTCACATCACGGCATAAGCAAGACGCTGCCTTTCCGCCTTCAAAGATGACGAGTTCTGTATGTTCAGCTTTTGCGAACTAACGCCAGTTCTATTGCAACCAATGGCCGCGCGGCCAACCTAAACGAGCTAAGTGTTCGAAAATTTATGTCGGCCGACAAAACAAAACGAAATGTTATTTTAAAGTGGATTAAAATAATAGTGGCGCATCAACCTAATATGAAATAATCAATAACAGTACCGCGGTTAAACAGTGTCAAAACTAAATTATGGTGTGTTAAACAGTGCATTCACAGCAGAGGTGCAAAACAGCGGAGTTCTTCAGACGTTAAGTATTAACTGAGTTTTAACCAAGATTATTTTACCTTTTTCCCCAGAGTATAATTCAACATAAATAAATTGTAAATCTAAAATGTACATCAGAGATCTCGAAGTGGGGTTTAAATAGAACGACAAAATCAAAGAACGAATGTGTGTGAGTGTGTAGCTAAATCACGTATTGGTTCATTGCAAATAATAAATAGTTGTGGTATACCATAGTTGTCATAAGCTAGTTAATTAAGAAATATTTTGTTACTATGTTTGATTTCACAAATTGTTGCTCATTCAACAAGTATTTAATCTAAATGTCATGAAAGAGAGACGAAGTAGCTATTTTGCATAATAAACCAGAGGCAATTTGTTTTAGCACAAACGGTGTATTTGATCTTTGCCCATATCAAATCCAAATAATCCTTTTTGCAGCAGTTTCGTCTGAACGACTTTTGGACCCTAATCCGAAGGTAAGAGAAAGAGATTGGCAATTAATTAATATTGTCTCATTGGCGCCCGAACAGGGATATAATGAACATAATAATGAACAACAGAAAAGACAGATTTAAGTTCTAAAACAAACGAAATTGTTAATGGAACACAGATTTACATATACATCACGGCATAGCCAAGACGCTGCCTGTTCCGCCTTCAAAGATCCTCCAGTCAACTCTTTCTGTGTCTATCCCATACACCTGAGTTCAATAGGCCTGGGTTTATGTTTCCAGACTGGTTTGAGCAGTCCTGAATCTGACATTTTAACAGTCTTGTTAACAGTCTTCTATAAATCAGTTTTTAGCAAATTTGAATAAAAATAAACCGATTTTTACATTTTTACTGTTTCTCGTTTTAATTTTATAATAATAATAATAATATTAAAAATGAATTTTTAACATTGAAAAAGTTTATAAGAACGTGTCGCACATTTGCGGCCGATCGCTGGAGCGTTATCGAAAATGGGAACCGGTGAGTTTCCATAGAAACTACTTCTTTGTTGTCAATAACGTAGTGCACATATAAAACTTCGCTTATGAATGCGACTACATTTAACTTATAATCTGTACATTGGTAAATGAAGAATGAATTCATTGATTGGTGAATGAACATAAATATATATATATATATATATATATATATATATATATATATTGCAACGAATCACAGGATCATGATAGGCGGGGCAAGTTCATATATTACACAGACAATGGACATTCATATTATATTGGTAGATGGTTAAATTGGGTTGTTATCAATTGTATTTAGTAAGGTTAAGGGTTTAGTTTAGAATAACTGTGCATTATTATTTATGGTTATTCATGTACTGTGTTGTGGAAATGTGCGCGCGTGCGTGAGTGGGAAACGTTTCCCGGGCGGTGCGTGAAGTATTATCGTTGTTTTGACATTAGCTGAACTGATACATGTGTATCGCTACAATCCCTATACCTGTTGGACTATTGTTTACGGTCATGTATATTATTAGTATTTAGGCAGTCATGCATGAGATACGTGTAGTCTGATTACCGCTATGCATGCTATTACAATGTAAATGCACTCTACTGCATGAAAAGTGCTTGGTCACTTTATACTAACCATGTGACTTCCATCCACCAATAGAATGCTGACTGGTGGTTGGAAATTTTCTTATGCCTGTCGTTACACAGGTAGTTCTTCTACGCCATCTACCGCGAACGGGTCGTGCACTCCTTGTACAAGAATTCTACCGCTTGCAAGGTGTTGTAAAGACTATTCGTCGTTAGTGAAACGGGAAGGCTCAGAACTGTGTATGTAGTACATCTGCACACAGTAGTGTTTAAACGCATTACGCGTATAATTACGGCTGTTCTTCTACGCCATCTACCGCGAACGGAACGTGCACTCCTTGTACAAGATTCTACCGCTTGCAAGGTGTTGTAAAGACTATTCGTCGTTAGTGAAACGGGAAGACTCAGAACTGTGTGTGTAGTACATTTGCACACATCAGTGTTTTAACGCATTGTGCGAAAAATTACAAGCAGTTCTTCACTGCTGCTACCGCGAACGGTACATACAATCCTTGTACAAGACTCTACCGCTTGCAAGGATCTGTTAAGACTTTTCGGGGATAGTAACGCGTGTGTCGCATAACAATTGATTTTATATCTTTACACACGATATTAATATTGTAGTATTACGTGTGTAAGAAGTGAGTGTAACTGTATCACTGTGCGAGATTTTTCCGCAGTGACAGTATCATTAATTGTTACGCAATAGTTCCATCAAGACGTTTCCGTGCTAGTGCAAGATTTCCTCATAGGGTGGTCTGCTGATCGCGGTAGACCTTCGTATTCGCGAGAACACTTGAAGAAGCCGGAGAGGTATAAGCTCAATATACCGTTATTAGATTAAACTCACTGTCACCTGAGATATTACTTGGTCTTAAACTCTATATAAGTTTTGCGAGAATTAAAATCCGTAGTACCGTTGTGTGTGCGAAGTGTCGGATTCATCGTGGGAATTATAGGACATCAGCCCAGCTGTTATAGGACACCTGCCCAGCTGTTACAGGACATCAGCCCAGCGGTTATAGGACATCAGCCCAGCTGTTATAGGACACCAGCCCAGCTGTTATAGGACACCAGCCCAGCTGTTATAGGACCAGCCCAGCTGATACAGGACGCCAGCCCAGCTGTGAACGTTTCTGGTGAAACGTCTGTCATTTGTAAGCCACACCTGACGAACCATCTATACCGCAAAGACCGGCCCTTCTCTTCAACAACATCATCGTGGGAGTCTTCTTATGTAACGTATCACGTCTTGCGTATGAACATTATTTAACATTTTAAAAGAAAGACTCTATATCAAACATTACATTCTGTACATTTCAAATATACCATATAAACTATAACTTGTGTTTGTACAATAAATAATCTTAAACCCTCCAATATAGACTTGTAATTTGAAATACACATACTATCATATCCTATGCGCCAATAGTTTAGTAATTTGTGTTGTCGCATAGAGATATTTTGGCGCCCAACGTGGGGCCCGAAAAATAGCGGTAATTTTACGCTATTATATATTTGTCTATGAATATAAAATTTGTTGGAAAAATCCGACGTATAAAAATAATTAACATAATAATTGTATGTGTATTGTTCATATGAAAAGCTGAGGATATAATTTTTCAAGTGTGCATATTCTCTTGTATATCATATATGAACAGATTTTATCAGTATATTGGAGGTTGATTATTAGTTGTTGTATGTTAGATAAGGTATTTGCATGTTGATATTTTGAACTGCTTTTTCTGTGTGCGCATAAACTGGTTACCATATGTTCTAATCTTGTGGTGATAATAATAACTTGCTTTGCGTATAAATCAATAAATTTAAATTTACTAAATTTTAAATTAAATTTTAATCATTATGGCGGATACTGCTGAAATCAAGAATGCTTTAGCGGCCTTATTAGCGAAGATGGAAACCATGTCCGAAGAAATGAAAGCCAATAAAGAAGAGCGGAAAACTGATAAAGAGGAAAATAAAGCCCGTCAAGAGGAGGTGAAAATGAGTATACAGAAGCTTTCAGCAGAAGCCGAGAAAAGAAGTGCAGAAGCCGAGAAAAGAAGTAAATCGATCCACGACGAAAACAAAAGAATATATGCGGCCGTGCAGGAGCAATCTAAACAAAGCAAACAAATGATAGAAGCGGCAGAAAAGCGTATTAGCGAGACCGTGGAAGCTATGAAAGCTGATATAGAGGCGAGTTTGGAGGTTAATAAGTCACGACTTAATGAATATGGTGCGAAACTCGCTGGAGTGGAGGAGCAGGTAATACAACACAGATCCACGGTGAGTGAATTAATGGCTGAGCAAGACGTGCGGATTCAAGAGCTGCAACAGCAAGTGTCACGATTGCAAAGTACCTCGTCACCACTAAACTGTACTACGTATGTATATAAGACTTTGGATGACGTTAATTCACAGCAAAGATTTTATGGACGGCAGAATGAAAACCCCATGGATTTCATTCAAATTTGCCAGCGGGATCTGGAGCAAATTGGTGATACCTTAAGTGAAGCGGATAGAATTAATTTCATAGTGCGGCGACTTAAGGGTACCGCTGCGGAGTGGTTTAGTATCGTCCAGGATAAAATCAACACGTTGGAAGACCTGGTAAGACATTTCAGAGCTAGATACTGGAATGAGGAGATCCAGCGGAAGATACGTACGCAGCTGGAGTTTGGAAAATATTCCAATACCAGAGGTCCTAAAGATGCATATGTGATGCAGTTGATATCCAGAGCTAGATATCTTGAGCCTAGCTTAACCGAACCTGACATGGTAAGTAAACTTGCGCACCACTTTGGACGCGGGATACAGGTGGCCGTCCTTACGCAAGGAGTTAAGTCGTGGAATGAGCTACTCACATTACTTGCAAAATGGGAAGGTATCGACAACCCGAATATCAATGGTAACAGTAATGAAACACCGCATAAAAGTTTTCAATATCAAAATCAAACCAAGCAAACACAGTCGCAACAACAACAACGACCTAAGATGTCTAATAGAAATACCAATCAAAAATTTAATGCCAATAAAGTAGCAGTAGTAGCGGAAGAGGATTCCGATGTAGAACAGTCAAAAAACGTGTAAGGCTGCACGGCGTGAGTCCGTGCAACAAAATAACTAGTACACGTAAAGATAGGAATGAAGTTTCAAAAGCCCGGTGTAACTATAAAAAGCAGTTCAATAAATCAAGTATGAAAAATGTTAGTTATAAGAATGAAACTGTTATGTATGGCCTATATCCTGCCGAAATTAGGGATAATTTAGTATGTAATAATGATAATAGTAATAAACATGAGGGAAATATTAGGATTGAAAATGACACTGACCTCATTGTCAACGCGAAAATTAACGGATGTGTCGGCGAAGTTTTATTTGACAGCGGCGCAGAAATCTCGTTAATGGATGAGCGATTCCTAGAGAAGCACAGGAAACATTTTTAAAAAATCCCGATTCTGCCAGCAGCCCACAAAATCATAAAATCAGCGACGGGTGAATCTCAGAGGGTTGACCGTCAAGCTATGATAACAGTATCCATTCAGGGAATGGAAATAGAAGTCTCTGTGCTTATTGTCAAGAAACTTGTGTATAATGTTATTTTGGGAGTGGACACATTAAATAAACTGCACGCGAACATTGATTTTCCAAATAAAATACTAAAATGTACTATAAATAATAGTAAACACGATATCAGGTTAGGACGCAGGAGGGGTGAGACGGGGTCTGATTGTGAACCTATTACTATAACTCGCCCAGCGGTTCAACTTGCCGATAAGATAACACATAATCTGCGGACTCACAGCAGGCAGATAACGAGCAATGAGCAAGATAAGCTGCAAAGTATGCTTGATAAATTTGAATCTGTGTTTTCCAAAAATCCTACCGTCACGAATGTTTATGAACACAGTATTCAGGTCACTGATGAAAATAAATTTGTACGGAAGACGTACCCCATCCCCCTTCACTATCAACAACAGGTTGATGCCGAAGTTAAGAGTATGCTTCAGAATGGTGTGATTGAACGAACTGATAGCAATTTTTTAAATCCTATGGTTGTTGTTAAAAAGAAAAATAACGACATTCGATTATGTCTCGACATGAGAAATCTAAATTCTATTACAAAAAAATGCTACGACTGTGCTCCGAATGCGGAGAACCTATTCATAAAATGTCAAGGTGTTAAATACATGTCTCGCCTTGATCTCAAAGTGGATTCTGGCAGATTCCCCTTGCCAAAGAGTCGAGAAGATACACAGCATTTCTATATCGAAATAAATGCTATCAGTTTAAAGTAGTTCCATTTGGTTTGGTTACCAGTTTAGCGGCCATGGTCAGATGTTTGGAGTTAGCTCTGGGACCCGAGGTGGAGGACTTCGTCAGCATATTTGTTGATGATATTTTGGTCATATCCAAATCATTTGAAGAACATCTTGAACATCTCAAGATTGTATTTCAGAAATTGCAAGCCGCTAACCTGACTCTCAATCTTGAAAAGTGTGAATTCGGGAAATCGCAAATTAAATTTTTGGGACATATTATCTCAGCGGAAGGTATAACAACGGACCCGGAAAAAATACATGCGATCATGGAGTTCCCGAAACCCACAAAACCCAGGGATATCAGAGCGTTCCTTGGATTGACTGGTTACTTCAGACGTTTTACTCCAGAATATTCTGGGACAATTGAGCCGTTGTTAGAACTACTTCGTAAGAGTACTAAATGGAGATGGGAGGAGCGTCATCAGCATGCTTTCGACGCGACTAAAAGTGTGTATAGTAGGAACCTGCACGTGTTCCATCCTGAGAAAAGGGGCACATATGTCCTGAGTTGCGATGCTTCGGATTACGCCATTGGGGGGGTACTCTACCAACGGAATGAGAAGGGTGAAAACATAATAATTGCGCACAGCAGTAGGTCACTAAAAGGGGCCGAACGTAACTATTTCACATCGGAGAAAGAAATATTGGCTATTGTGTACTGCATTAGTAAATTTCGTTATTACCTGGTTGGACAACACTTCGAAATCCTTTCGGACAACCAGGCCTTATCGTTCATGTTGCGCTGCAAGTTGGCGAACGCTCGCATATCCCGTTGGATCATGGCCATCCAAGAGTACGACTTTACCATTAAGTACTGTAAGGCAAGCGAGAACCAAGCAGCTGACACGTTAAGCCGATACCCTCCAATGGTGGAAGAACGTCATGCGTCTAATAACCAGGAAGTTCAAATTCTAGCTGTCAAATATAAATTAGAAGACAGTCTCAAAAATAGGTTAAGAAATATTGGTATGGAACAACAGCGGGACACAAAATTGAAGCGGATATGTGACGCTATCCGGATACAAGAAAACCCTAAGTACAGAATATATAAAGACGTAGTGTATAAAATTATCAATGGCGGATGGAAGATTATGGTACCGGACGCCATGGTGGAAGACCTCACCTGGATGTGTCATGAGAGTCTGGCTCATGCGGGGCCTTATAAATGTTACCTGGCAATGCGGGAGGATTTTGTGTGGCTAAATATGACCAGGAAAATAAAGGCCATACTCCGCTCATGCCACATCTGCCAAACAGCGAAATATCCGAACCAACATACCCAGGTTGAAATGGGTAACATTGTTGTGCGTAATAAAAATGACCTTGTATGCATTGATTTTTTGGGTCCACTTCCTCGGGCGGCACGTGGAATGAAGAACCTTGTGGTTGTTACGGATGCCTTTACCAAACATGTTAGCCTATATGCTATTGGTAGACCTACTACGTCGGCTGTCATAAACATTATGCTAAATAAATACATGCCGAAAAATGGTCCCGTAAGGAAGATACTCTCAGATCAAGGTAAGCAATTTACGAACACCAAGTGGCACTCCGAGGTTGAGAAACACGGGGTCCAGACGGTCTTGACTGCGATCCGGAGACCGCAAGGTAACTTGGCCGAGCGGGTCAACAAGGAGTTGGGACGGTTGTTCCGTACGTACTGTAATACTAACCAGAGTAAGTGGCCGGAATTCCTAGAATTTTTTGAGTATGCCATAAATGGAAATTATAATTCTACTACTGGGTATACTCCGAATGAACTCCAAACCGGAGAAATGCCAGGCCGGGTCTGGGGTAAACACATTGAAAGGATAGCGACGCATAATATGCCTATACCAGTTGAGATAAAGAAAATCGAAGCTAGAAGACGCATTAAAAAGTGCGCCGAGGAGCGCACGGAAAAATTTAATGCGGAACATAAACTAGTCAAGTTCAAGACTGGAGAGAGTGTGCTTTTACGAGCATTAAATGTTGGAAGAAGGGAGGACAACACAGCCGCGAAGTTTTTTAGGCTGTATAATGGTCCGTATACCCTGTCGGAGCAAGTTGGGAAAAATACCTTTATCTTAACCAACCCAAATACCAACCGTGCGATTGGTAAATTCCATGCGTCCTCATTGAGGAAGTATTATACAAAGGATCCGTAAACTCAGAAATAAGTGTCAGGATATAGGGGTAAGAATGTGTAGTGATTTAAATATGTCAATTCAGGTTTAAATGTTGTATGTAAGATGGCTCTGTGAATGAACAATAATCTAGTTTTGATAAGGAATGTTGTCTGTGTACCCTATGACCCTGCATAAGATGTCGTTATCTGTGTGTCAAGAACATGTGTGTTTGTTTTGGTTTGAAGGTTACCACGTGTCTTTTGATTTGATGCTTCTGTCAAAGTGACAGTTGGAATTGTTAGTATTAATTGAGGATGTTTATTTGATTTTAGTTTGAGGGTATTATTATTATTTCAGGATTAGGAAGTTGTTTTGGTTATATTGAAAAAAAAAAAATTTTTATTTTTTGTTAGTTAACTAAAAAAAAAAAAAATTTTTTTTTTATGCGGGAAGGAGTTAATCCTGCAACGAATCACAGGATCATGATAGGCGGGGCAAGTTCATATATTACACAGACAATGGACATTCATATTATATTGGTAGATGGTTAAATTGGGTTGTTATCAATTGTATTTAGTAAGGTTAAGGGTTTAGTTTAGATTAACTGTGCATTATTATTTATGGTTATTCATGTACTGTGTTGTGGAAATGTGCGCGCGTGCGTGAGTGGGAAACGTTTCCCGGGCGGTGCGTGAAGTATTATCGTTGTTTTGACATTAGCTGAACTGATACATGTGTATCGCTACAATCCCTATACCTGTTGGACTATTGTTTACGGTCATGTATATTATTAGTATTTAGGCAGTCATGCATGAGATACGTGTAGTCTGATTACCGCTATGCATGCTGTTACAATGTAAATGCACTCTACTGCATGAAAAGTGCTTGGTCACTTTATACTAACCATGTGACTTCCATCCACCAATAGAATGCTGACTGGTGGTTGGAAATTTTCTTATGCCTGTCGTTACACAGGTAGTTCTTCTACGCCATCTACCGCGAACGGGTCGTGCACTCCTTGTACAAGAATTCTACCGCTTGCAAGGTGTTGTAAAGACTATTCGTCGTTAGTGAAACGGGAAGGCTCAGAACTGTGTATGTAGTACATCTGCACACAGTAGTGTTTAAACGCATTACGCGTATAATTACGGCTGTTCTTCTACGCCATCTACCGCGAACGGAACGTGCACTCCTTGTACAAGATTCTACCGCTTGCAAGGTGTTGTAAAGACTATTCGTCGTTAGTGAAACGGGAAGACTCAGAACTGTGTGTGTAGTACATTTGCACACATCAGTGTTTTAACGCATTGTGCGAAAAATTACGAGCAGTTCTTCACTGCTGCTACCGCGAACGGTACATACAATCCTTGTACAAGACTCTACCGCTTGCAAGGATCTGTTAAGACTTTTCGGGGATAGTAACGCGTGTGTCGCATAACAATTGATTTTATATCTTTACACACGATATTAATATTGTAGTATTACGTGTGTAAGAAGTGAGTGTAACTGTATCACTGTGCGAGAGTTTTCCGCAGTGACAGTATCATTAATTGTTACGCAATAGTTCCATCAAGACGTTTCCGTGCTAGTGCAAGATTTCCTCATAGGGTGGTCTGCTGATCGCGGTAGACCTTCGTATTCGCGAGAACACTTGAAGAAGCCGGAGAGGTATAAGCTCAATATACCGTTATTAGATTAAACTCACTGTCACCTGAGATATTACTTGGTCTTAAACTCTATATAAGTTTTGCGAGAATTAAAATCCGTAGTACCGTTGTGTGTGCGAAGTGTCGGATTCATCGTGGGAATTATAGGACATCAGCCCAGCTGTTATAGGACACCTGCCCAGCTGTTACAGGACATCAGCCCAGCGGTTATAGGACATCAGCCCAGCTGTTATAGGACACCAGCCCAGCTGTTATAGGACACCAGCCCAGCTGTTATAGGACCAGCCCAGCTGATACAGGACGCCAGCCCAGCTGTGAACGTTTCTGGTGAAACGTCTGTCATTTGTAAGCCACACCTGACGAACCATCTATACCGCAAAGACCGGCCCTTCTCTTCAACAACATCATCGTGGGAGTCTTCTTATGTAACGTATCACGTCTTGCGTATGAACATTATTTAACATTTTAAAAGAAAGACTCTATATCAAACATTACGTTCTGTACATTTCAAATATACCATATAAACTATAACTTGTGTTTGTACAATAAATAATCTTAAACCCTCCAATATAGACTTGTAATTTGAAATACACATACTATCATATCCTATGCGCCAATAGTTTAGTAATTTGTGTTGTCGCAATATATATATATATATATATATATTGTAACGCAACAGAAATGCTAGCATTCATGTTACATAAAAGACGGTTCACAGAATAATAAACAAATTGATATTTAAGCCCATAATAGAACAAGAAATCCAATAATTACAATTATAATCATAGACAAGATTAAATAAGGATGCAAGGTAGTGTTGACTAGAATAAACGAACCTGTAAGATAAATAATAGCTAATGATATATGTTTAATGAAAAGCAAAACAAAAAATGAAACAATGACTTAATTTATGGTAATAACAAATAAGAATTTTGTGTTAAGAAGTATTATTTTATGACAAAAATGTTATGATAAAGTTTATGTGATGTTATATCAAATATGTGTTGAGATCAAGATAAAATTGTTATTAGATATAGAAAAATAATTGTTTATATAAGTGCTAATAATTAAGATTTGATTGTATGTATGAATTATATAAAAGGGACTATAGATGCATAACAGACATAACCACAGGTAGATCAGTTTACAATAAAAGGCCTAACAGGCAAAACTACTACATAAACACTCATAACATAAAGATTAGGTGCATCAATTAATAATAATTAATAAATACGCTATGAAGAGCTAGAAAAAAAAACACATTAAATTAATAATAATATTTAATAAAATTTATAAAAATTATAATAATACCATAATGCCATAATATCGATTGGTAAAATATAATATCGAAGGTGGATTAAATATAATAAAAAAGAAAAAAAAAACGGACTTATATCAAAAAACCAGTAGAATATGTGTATAAAACAATAAACCAACTATCGGTAAAGTTACATTCCGATAGGACAGCAAATTGATAAAGAATAGATAAAAAATATATGAAAGAAACACTATATAGTCAAAACATGTGGAAGGCAGAAATTATTATATGTTGCTAGGGACGACAAATAAGAAAAAGAAGTTGTTGATTTTAGACAAGACAAGAATTGCTTTGAATGAACAAAAAGTGATGAGATTAAAAACCCAAGAATAATCTATTTAATTGTAATATTCGAAATTACCAGATACTATTATAAAAATACAAAATTCTAATGACTATATTTACGTCAACTACCAATACAGATAAACAAAAATAACATTACAATATGAAATGATAATAGAGAGTAAATAATTGAAGTCTACAAGAAAGAACTTGAACTGTCCCATATCCGAAGGGAATTGATGAGATATTAATCAGATAGAAAGAATTAACAATAACACAATTAATAATATTCACTACACCAGAAATTATAACCTTGCAAATACACGGAACAACACTAATTGCTTCAACCGAAGGAAGAACTTATTTGGATCAGGGCGGTGCAGAAGAAACATCAATCGGGCTGTAGATCAATCTAGAAGCTGTATTCCGACGTGGACAGGACAAGAATTACTTTTATTAAACCGAAGACAGAAAACCGTACTGCATAACCATTCAAAACAGTAATTTTAGCGATCAACCGCCTACACGATTTGCTTCGTTCGAGTCTGGTAAATTATATTATATTAATCATACTAAATACACAACACATAAATATTGTAAATCTTGCATTCTTATCTATGTATTTTTAGTCTTCCCCGCAGTTACAAGAACCTTCACACCCTGAAATAAATTAAATACAAATCAAAACATAATATATAACCAAATATAAACAAAGGATTAAAATAATCAACAATCGATACCTGAAGTCTATAGTCCAAGCATATGTTAATTAGAACATATTTCATTTAATGTGAATTAAGTAAACAAATAAAGAACCTTTATATATTTGTCAAATCTTGTTATTGGAGTATGGTTTAGTGAACTGGGAACAAAAAGTAACTGAATAAGTATAGAATAAATGGTTAATATAAACATCGAAATAACCTATAAGTTTCGTTGAGCCGATACTGCAGCGCTTATAGCGGAATTATCTGACACCAAAGAGGGAGCGTAAAATTACGAAATTAGACAGATCTCTCTTCAAGGTATAATAGGGTTGGATGAAATTGTAGAATAACGATTAAATTGTTTAAGTTCTAGGCACACTAACACTGATAATTATTAAAGAGTTAAGTTAATATTAATTAATTGCATCCATATATTCCACAACTCCAAATATCTCCGAGATTTATATAATTAAAGTAATACAAAACAAATTGACAAACCCAATAGTGGGGTTTTAAGGAGAGGAAACCCGTTTAGATACAAATTGGCTTCCATCGCGGGGCTTGAACAGTAGTGGTCACACCACGTGCAGATACAATATATATATTTTTTAGATTTATTGAAGCATTTTCAATGCCCTTCTCTGTGTATTGCATTTGTGCAATGCCTGTAAATTTTTTTAGCGACTTAAGGGTCATTCTGTTCCTTTTTTTAATTATATATATTTTATTGTTTCCCTTACACGTATTTGGAATTTATAAAATTCAGGAATGAGTGGTCGATTCAGGTCCGGCTATAAATATCGATACCTTTCGGCACCAGTCGGAAATTTTCCATCCTTCGATTCGATACCTGCACAATTGTTACTGTCAAACTGTTTCGTTTCGTCTATGTTTAGGGGTTGTACCTGTTTAGAGACAGGCTTTCTCCATCCGCGTGTCTCGGGACAGATTTACGGTCTGTGCCGCGTCTGTTATCCGGGACGAAACAACAACCGAAGAAGAAGAAGAAGAAGAAAATTAAACACGTGTCGTCGTCGTTGTTATTGTTGCTGTCGTTTTTGTGTTTGTTGCCAAACAAAATAATCGGAAACACGCCCGCGGATGCGGGCGCAGAGAGAGCGGAGGAGGCGCGCTCTGGTGTAATGTTACACACAGCCCATTAGGCTCCAGTAAATTATTGGAAAACAATACTGGACTGGCTGTGGAACATTAAACACGATTACTGATCCACACGAGGCGTAAATATGTGGTAAGTACAGACACGCGCGCACGCGCTCGTTGACACAACAATTTTATACATTTCACTTTTATACACATCTATAATTTTATTTCATCGTCATCATCCATAATCAATATTAGAGCTCGGATTTATATGGACGTAAAATGTATTCATTAACTGAAAACTAAACTTAAATATGATCCGAAACAAGTTATTGATTCAGGTTCTATAGAAAAGTTGCATAAGTTCAACCTTATGTGCGGGACCATTAGGCGAACCCTTAAGTCAGCAAGTAAAGGAATACACATAAAATTCTACAAGGTGATGGCTCTTCCCACACGTCTTTATAGGTCTGAGAATTGGACTTTAACGAAAGGCCAGGCCAGTTGTATCCAAGCGGCTGAAATGCGATTTCTCATGGACTTGGTAGAGTATACTGTCCACGATCATAGAAAAAACACAGACATACGGCAGGAACTGAATATTTCGAGTGTACTCGACAGGATTGCCCAGTATTGGCTGAATTGGTGGGAACATCTTTGCCGAATGGATGACTGCCGCATCCCCAAACAACTATGGAACTATAAGCCGAAGGGACGGAGAGGTGTGGGACGTCCGAAGAAGCGCTGGAGTGACCAGCTATAATCTTTGCCTGTTTGATACCGGAAAAAACCATCGTTGGTTTAATCCTTGATAATGATGATGATGTTCTATAGAAGTAGTTCCCTAAGTTTAGATGTCTGTGTAACATAGTAGAGATTGGACACGACAGTACATCGCAGGATACAAATAGGGAACAGGACATTCTACGATAACAGTAGACTATGGAAAAGCAAACTCGTTAGTCGCAACCAAAAATTAATTATTCAAGACACATGTTAGATTGGTTATTGCTTGTGGAGGTATGGCGTGGATGTTAGCAAAAAAAAAAAAAAAAAAAAAAAAAAACACTCTGAAGGTTTGAAAGCAAGATTGTACGACGTGTTCATAGCCGGTTAAGGGGAAGATAATGAACGGAGAATAAGAAATAACCAGAAGACATATGACTATTGAAGCATTGTGAGATTTTTAAAAGATCAATGAATACAATGGTTAGGTTAGGTTAGGTGAACTTTCGAAATTGTGTATGCCAATTACCAGTGTGAATAATGAATAAAAGGTTGATTTTTGAACCGTGGAGGGGGGGGGGCAGCATAGGGCACCACTGTGGCTCACTGGCGAAGACCGTGACAGTTAGAGAATCGTTTGCACACTGAAGATGGCCTACAGAGGAGAGGCCAAAATGTCTGTTGGTAACATCAGGGGTGGACCGCAGGCTAACAGCCTGGAGTTTGAGTCAGTTTGTTGACGCCGGCCGCGAAAGTCTTGGGTACAGAATACTTGCGTACTACTACTACTACTACTACTACTACTAATATTGTTAGCATCGCATCCTCTTACCGGACAGTTCCAGAGCCAGTAGTCCTGGTGATAGCGGGAGTCATTCCCATAGACCTAGTTGGTTCTAGAGTTGACGCATTTATCCGAAAGAAGAGAGGAAACTGGAAGGGATACCGCAAGGCATGATGCCAGGGAACTCACTCTCCGGCACTGGCAAGATCGTTGGGATAGAGAGGATAGAAGAAGATGGTCCGCAAGCCTCGTACCAAACTTGAAGGAATGGATCGACCGCCAACACGGTGAGGTCAACTACCATCTGACCCAGTTGCTCGGTGGCCAAAGAAATTTTAAAGCCCACCTCCATAGAATGGGAAAGGTGCAAAGTCCAGCATGCCAATACGGAGACTCTCCCCACAAGATGAAGATGCTTGGCACACATTTTTCAAGTGGTACCGATTCGCAAGCCACAGGATGGTACTGGAAATGGAGCTTAGGGTGTTCACGCTCGAGAGCGTAGTTGCGCTTATGCTTCGTGGTAAGGCGGAATGGGACCGCATCAATGCATTTGTTCAGTGGGTCCTATTAGAAAAACAAAGACAAGCCTAACTTGCACCAAACGGGCAGTAGAAGATGAGGAACTGCTAGATAGAGCCCGATAAGGCCGCAATAGGCTCCATCCTGAAGTAATACGCTAAGCAGTTCCAGGATGGATATGAATGCTGAATTAGAGGTGGGTTTTTCAGTGGGTGAGAATCCCACACACTAGAAGAACCACGGCCTCTTCTGACGGTGCATAAAGCATTTTTCTCCCTATATACAAAAGAAAGTACTACTACTACTACTACTACTACTACTACTACTACTACTACTACTCCTAGTACTACTACTATTATTATTATTTTTATTATTATTATTGATATTGAATTTTGACTTTATAATATTTAGTTTTATTTTATAGATGAAAAATGGTTTTATTTATTTTATCGTATTAAAAAAAATAAATAAACTAGATTTTTCTGCAGCGCGCTGTCAAGACGGACAGCCCGAGGTGGAGAGACGCTAGGTGTGATTGATAAATAATGGCAGCAACAAGGGAGGTCATTAGCTGAGTACCACTGCCAGCCACTGATCGACAGCATCCCAATACCGAATACATTCCAGTCTGAATTCCTTATGTTCTGTTGCGAGTGCTTCACAATACTCTCATTGTGATGAGTGCGACTTGACTTTGCCGTTACTCGGCCAACAGAAGAAATTCACCAGAATCTCTTTAACGGTGTACAAAGAAAATTACTGTAAATACAAAGCACGAGGGTCAGTTGAAATGTTAGCGGAGCGACATCTGTACCTTAGCGGTAAAACTAAAATTTTTCGTGTGATGCAAGATTTGTATTTTATGTAAACTCCTATTATTTTCCAAATCTATCTATCAATTTATTCATTGTTTAGAAGCTGTTTTGCGTGTCATGCGTGTTTTGAAAAACGGACAAAATCAAACATCGCGGTGTGATTCTTTGTTAAAAATTGTTTAGCACCAATGGAAATTCAAAACGAAATTGTAAATATGTTAGAAGATGCTGCGACTTCAAAACCAACGGTTTGTAGAAAGGCACTTGAGTTTAAACGCGGTCGTACGAGTGTTGAAGATGATCACCCCCCCCAAACTGGAGGCCCAAAAAATGCAACCACTCCAGATGCAGCAGCCATCCTGCACAACGCTTTTTCACACCAAGTTCTTGAGTTAAAGTATGATGCACACGCTCATATGAGATGCCTAAGATTTCAGCAACGTCATCCACTCCTCAATCTGCGGTCTTCCAACACTCTATGAAATGTTTACAATAATGTCATTTTTTGTTGCACTTTGTGCAACTGCTGTTGTGATCGTATTCAGTGCTTGTACGACCACGTTTAAACTCGAGTGTGCCCCACTTACCGTTGTTTCTGAAGGCGCAGCATCTCCTAACACATTTACAAGTTCGTTTTGATTTTCCGTTGGCGCTAAAACGTTTTTAACAGAGAATTCATCTCAACACGATGTTTGATTTTGTGCATTTTAAAAACAAGCGTGACACGAAAATTTCAAACAGCTGGTAAACAGTGAATAAATTGACAGATATTTCTGGAAATTAACAGGTGTTCACGCGAAATATACGTCTTGCAGCACACGAAAGTTTTTAGTTCTACCACTGATCTATAGATGTCGCTCAGTAGACCAGTGGGTATGGGACCTGGCTACTAATCTATAGGTCCCGGGTTCGATTCCCGGGCCCGCACCATAAAATCAAGGTGCGTTTTTCAGCTCCCAGGTCGACTCAGCCTGTTGAAAATGAGTACCTAGGATAACATCCTGGGGATAATAATGGGCGGGTGAAGCGTAGTGCTGGCCACACTCCCATCCTTGTATGCCGTACGGCTCACATTAGACAGCCTACCCTGCCTTCTCCTAAGCTACTTCGGTGGTATACATCGGAGCCATTATTATTAAATCAGATAGTCAAGGTTCTTCCTCAAAGAAGAATTTAATTTTTAGGAGCCGGATCAAACAAGGCAGTTGAGGGGTTGTTATGGAAATCAGCTCTTGAAACATATAGGCTATCAAACGCTATATAAATATAATCCTTGTTTAAACACACGAAACTGGTTTAGAAATAGGCCTACGTTGAGTGGTTATGGAATTTAAATGAAATTTTTAATAGCTCGGCGGTGGGTTTGTACACCGATGGATCAAGTGCACCAGCGCATGTGTTTAGTTTTCAATTTCGGACACGTGACAGTTTCCAGACACCCGCAGTCAACAGGACAAGGGAACAGGCCACAATCAAGAGCCAACAGTGAAAGTGGAAACTCACGTTGAAAGAACTGAAAGAATGGCTATCGAAAGAATTTCAAAGGTGGGAATGAACTATCGCCCAGAGAGTATAACAATGTCGGTAGATATAGGACGAGAAGTGAAATGAAGAACCGAGGAAGAGCACATGCCCCACAATTTTACAAAACCTGACAGGAAAAGTGAAAACTCGTGTCGAATCAACGGCCATCGAATGAATTCCGAAGCTGGCTGGCTACAAAGTATCGGCCAGACAGGAAAAGCTACAGTATCGGTGGATCTAGGACTAGACGTGAAGCCGGCAAAAGCCATAAGGCCTAAGCTTGGAAGTACCGAAGAAGATCACACACACGCGCGCGCGCGCGCACACACACACACACACACACACACACACACACACACACACACACAGACACACACACCCGAGAAGAGCCTACAGGGAAAGTGGAAACGCGCTGAAAGAACTGAAAGAATGTCTATCGAAAGAATTCCGAATTTGGCTATGAATTATGGCCAGAGTGTATGAGCAGTATTGCTGGATCTAGGACGAGAAGGTGATGCCGCAGACACAAGCCATAAGGCATGAGCTTGAAAGAACCGAAGAAGATGGTAACACACACACACACACACACACACACACACACACACATCTTTAAATCTTTTAATAGATTTTAAAGAACCTGGTGTCAACATCAACGCTGAGCGATATGCAGACAGCTTAAAACGTTTACGGGTCAGCATCAAGAATAAACGTCCCGGGAAGCTCACAAATGGTGTCATTCTTCTGCATGATAATGCTCGACCTCATGTAGCCCAGACGGTTCAAGATCTGCTTGGTCGTATGAAGTGGGAAGTCTTACAACATCCACCTTACAGTCCCGACGACTTGTCCCCGTGAGATTATCATGTTCTTGGCCCACTGTTAAAGAAATCACTAAAAGGACGGCGGCGGTTCAAATCGGACGCTGAGGTAGCTGTAAGCGTATGGTTCCGCAAACAGCCGTAAGAATTTTACCAGCAGGGAATCTACAGGTAATATGGAGAATGCGTCACAATGAGGAACTATACAAGCTGTATAAAGACAATGATCTGGCCACCACCATCCGACTGCATAGATTGGAATGGGCAGGACACATCATTATGATGGAAGACAATCGAATACCTAGGAAGGTACTGTTTAGTCATATCGAGGGTAAAAGGCCTGTCGGAAGATCCAAGACACGCTGGATTGACGCAGTGGCGAGGGTTGCTGATAATTTACTTAAAATAAAACGATGAACACCGATCGCCAAGGACAGGGAAAAATGGAGGCGGATGATTACGGAGGCTAAGGTTCGACATCGAACTGTGACGCCATAGAAGAAGAAGAAGAAGAATCTACAGATTATTGTAACAGTGGGACTCATGACTTAACGTTAATGGAGACTTCTTTTAAAATCGTTGAATAAAAAATGCTTTACAGCCTTTAAACGTGTTTCTATTGAACAATCCTCGTACTTGTGGAAGGCGGGGTGAGGTATAACGCCAAAGACCCAGTTCGTATTTACCGGGTACGCGCGCGCGCGCGCGCTCACACACAACTAAACAGTAAGCGAACGCCGCGCGCGCCGGACATTAATACGTGTACGCCCGGCCCCGGCCGGGGGGGGGGGGAGATTGTCGACGACAGCACTCCGGCGTAGCAGTATAGGGTAACCGGAACATATTTTAAATGCTTTATTTTGCTGTGCGTCCAACGACCGACCAGCCAGCCTCTCATCTTACAGAAAACTAGTGATATTGTTTACAATGCGGGTCACTTCAAAATACGGTCGGCGTTAAACATTCTCACTATTATTTTATAGCGTTGCGGTGGACATAAACTCAACGCCGGTCGGAATAAATATCTCGGGTATCATGTGTACCGGGGCGTCGCGCATGTGCCCCGTGCTATGTGCTCCGCTCCGCTCAATCTTGAGTTACTGCTGCTGCTGCTGCTGCTGTCGCTGCCTCCTCTCCTTCCTGCCGAGCTTTCACCTGCCCCGTACTGTATGCAAAAACATTTACAATGCTCGTGAAAACGTAGAAAAATGTCGGTATGGAGAACCATACTTGATTTCTATGATCTAAGATTAATATTTAAAATCATTTACTTGAATTCGGTTCGACAATTTATATTAAAAAAAAATCGCTAACCTTCAAACTATTTTCACTATTTATAGATATTTTTGTTATTATGGGGTAGTCGTTTAATATAAGGTTATTTTCGAGTCACTTTGTCGTGCAAAATCTACAAAACACTTATCAGGCCAGTGCTGACATATGCTTCAGAAACCTGGACAATGACAAAAAATAGCGAAAGACTTCTAGGTTGCTGTGAAAGACGGATTCTAAGAGCAATATTTAGAGGAGTACAAGAAAATGGAATGTGGCGCAGGCGCTGTAATTATAAACTCTACCGTCTTTACAAAGAACCGGACACTGTCAGGATAATCAAAATATACAAGTTAAGGTGGGTTGGACACATAGAGAGAATGGAGGAAGGACAGCCTACGAAACATATTTTCTACCATAAACCAATGGGTAGTAGAAAAAAGGGAAAACCCCGAAGTAGATTCAAAGACCAGATAGAGGAGGACCTCAGAAAGCTGAACATAAGAAACTGGAAAGCCAGGGCAGCAATAGGGAGGAATGGAATCGACTCTTGGAGCAGGCCAAGACCCACCAATGGTTGTAAGGCCACGGCTGATGATAATGACTTTATTCTTATAAAAAAACTGAACTACGCAGATAATCATCCCTCCTCCTCAACCGATCCCCACCAATAATGATATTTCTAGTTTCATAGAGTAGACCTAATACTTTTATCGTATGTAATTTCTAAGGTATCTTATCCTTCAAAATTAAATATTCGTACTTTACGTGATTTCAGCATAGCATTTTAAAATATCGGTATAGAGAACCATACATGACTTCCATATTTAAAAATGTATATTTAAAATCATTTTAGAAATGCAATATTTCCATAGAAACTACTTCTTTCTTCAGCCTTAACCATAGTACTGTAGTCACTAACGTATACCACCTCACGTTAGCACACTCGATTTTCACTGATGATGGTAGTCGATGGCACTGCCGAAACGTCTGGTTTTACAAAAAACGTTGGACCACGGTCAAACAGCCCGGAAAGGAATTTTAACAACGAACTACTTCTTTGTTGCCGATAACTTAATACACATAAAAAATTATCCACTCCCCCTTCAACTATCATTTTCATTTATAGAAAAATACCCCGTCCACCTTCAACTACCCATTCTATTTATAGATATTTCATCTACCTTTCTACAGTGGATTATTATGACCTTCTTTTCAGGATACTTTATTTATCAAAATTAAGTACTTTACTCTTGTTGAAACTTAAAACGTTGCAGGTAAACTACCCCTTCCCATTAAGACTACACACAGACACTTTTCGGAAAATGACTTTTCTTCACGTTTTGTGGGTGTACTTATCTCGAACACGATTTTTTTCACCATCACCATACTTACATTCGAACATGGAAGTAAAAATGAATGAAATATTCTGGTTAAATCACCAATATTTTTAGGATAAGTTTCGCCCGCGCCTTTGACACCCATCTTCAGTACAGAAGGCTTCAAAACACTGACAAAGGTTTCGTAGTCAGTGACCACTGAACTGTGGTCAAGGCTACTGGCTGTGAGTAGGACTCCCATATTTATAATTTTTTGTATCCGCACGAAGATGTTGCAAAAAACCTAGCATCCCGCTTCCCTTCGAGCTGGTTACATTTCCAGTGATCTGCACGAAAACCGAGTATTAGTGAAAAACGAATTCTCCCATAAAAATGGGGACCTATATAGAAATAGGCCTTACTTCGAGTTGGCTTTTTTTTACATAAAGCGAATGTGATTTTAAAGGCATATTGGTTTCCATGTGTAATTTTTGTTTGAGTGTTAACCTGACAATGCCCACTTTTTGCGTCACAGGCACACATCGGAATTACATTATTGCTAGAAACATTTTTCGTAAAAAAATATGACAATGAAAAACAATAATTATTGAAACCGTCAACAAACTATTTTATAACATACGCAAATACATTTTCACTATTTCTATTGTCCAACAAATACGATATGCGATATTCGCTACATATCGATACCAAAAATCGTATAATCGAAATATGGAAAATGCGTGCGTGTACGGTTATTGGGACAGTACCAAAGTAAATAAATATTATTTTCCGTCTAAAATCATGTGAAATGGATCGATACGTTTCGCTTTCATAACAACAAACTAGGAAATAGTTGCTTTTTATTAACGAGTATTTTTACATGAAACAGCAGGCAGTGGTGTCAGCAGGCTCGATACCGACTACGTTCCCAATTACTGTCGCCTGTCAATACCCGCCAAGCAGTTATTAAAACAGATTCTCTTTGCACTGAGGATCGACGTCGTATTTCCATCGTTTGGTTAGCGTACAAGGTTTCTCAATTTCACGCTAATTCCGGTTGAATTTAATTACTCAGTAGTAGTATTTATTAATAATGGTAAAGGGGTTTAGCACAAATTTCATTATAAATTGTAGCAAATTATCCCGAGTGCAATTAATTTACCTGTCAATCTGTCGTCCTTCGCGAACGTGGAGTTTTCTTTCGTCCGTTTGGTCGTTAGGCTAATGGCTTTCTGGACGTTTGTTTTCTCGCAATAATTCAATCCAGGTGGCCGCCTTTCCAATCTATACATAATCTAATTACATGTAGTTTAATTAATTATACTTTTGTAAAAATAATAACAGTTTCTTTTTTTTTTACACGAACAGGTCAGCCGTGGACCACGCGAATGTCATTTCCTTTCCTTCTCCTGCCAGAAGGCCCTCATTCGCACGCTATGCGTCGCCTTCCTTCCCACTATCCACCGATTTCTCGTCTTCTTCTCACCGCACAGAACCTCAATAGAACCTGAATTTTGTTTCTGTATGTATTTCTATCCATACAGTCGTTCAAAGAGATACCCAGTTTCATCATTTCCTCATCGAGTTGTTTGGTGTATCCGTTCAGACTGGAAAGTTGCCAAATATAGTTGAAAATTTGCTTTATTTAATCTGGACCGATCCATCCGAACCATATGTATCTTCCAGATCCCTGCACATCTCTTCTTTGGGTCTATGCCTGTACCCATCTTCAGTTTTCTTGGAGCCATAAATTTTCCAAGGAATTCTTCGTTCAATTTTGAACGGAGAGGTTCAATATTTTGAAGCACATTGTTTCCACTCCATGCATGATTGCCGGCCTGATCACAGTGCTATAATGGCGGACTTTCGCACTTCTGGAAAGGTTTTTCTTTCTGTACAGTTTCCGGGTTAGAGTAAAGGCATTTGCTAATTTGAGTTTCCTTATCTTAAAAGATTCTTTGTCTGAGGGGTTTTGGGATATGTTTTCTCCAAGGTATTTAAAGTTGTTAGTATATTTTATTTCTCCATACGTAGTGTCCAGGCACGTTTTCGGGAATTTAATTAGGATGATCATACTTTCCGTTTCGGCAAAGGAGATTTGGAGGCCAGTATTCTCCTCTATCTCTTTCAGATCTTCTACTTGCTTTCTTGCTTCTTCTTCTTCTGAGTGGACAAAGATGGCAAGATCATCTCCGAAAGCTAAACAGCTTAATTCTACGCCTTTTGATTTGTTACCTATTCTAGCCCTAGTGGAATTGAGTTTATGGAAGGTTTTCATGACTTTATCTAGGACACAGTTAAAGAGAATAGGGGGGAGTCCATCGCCTTGACGTACGCCAGTGTGAATTGGAAAGGGGTCACTAAGTTCTGCTAGGAATGTAATTTTGGAAACTGTGTTGGTTAAAGTTAACAGTATTTTATATATAATAATTTTTTTTTTATTTATAATTTATTTGGATTCTTTTCACTGCCGTATTTTGTGTACGTGAAAATGTAGCAAAACCTATTTATTAACAATTTTCTTTGTTGTTGGGTTTGTTTTGTTGTTTTTTTTTTTTTTTACTTCAGGCTGTGATGGTAGGCCGTGGTATTTCAGTATTTCATCTTAAGCCAGTTTTTCGGTTTGAACTATGTCAGCTGAGGTGAGTGAAAGGCTTTCCACTTCACCTCGTCCGCGCTATTCAGAGCCTGTATGCAGGCACAACTATTCGTATAGATTTATGTTAGGGAAGATTATATTAATCTCAAGAAGTGGCCATAAATAAACGTGTTAGACAAGGCCGTAGCCTCTCTCCAAGTTTATTTAATATACAGAGTGGGCCAAAAGTCACTACCCGTTGTGAGTTACTGAGTTACCCATTGTCAACATTAAGATAACTTTGGTTGTGATCTTCCCATCGATTTTAAATTACTATTAAGAAACTATCAGACACAAACCAAAGGCGCGTAATTTAAAATCGATGGGAAGATCACAACCAAAGTTATCTTAATGTTTACAATGGGTAACTCAGTAACTCACAATGGGTAGTGACTTTTGGCCCACTCTGTATATATTGACGAAATTTTGCGAGAATGGATGAACGTTTGACGTTTGTGTTGCAGGCACACAAATATCGGATAAGGTATCACTAGCACATTACTATACGCAGATGACCAAATAATAATTGTAGGGAAGAGAAAAAATGAGTTACAAAGGTCTGTTTATAACTTGCACACAATCTGCCAGAAATACAACCTAAAGATCGTAAATATTAAGACAAGAGTGATGATCTTTCTAGGGAAGAATCCTGTAAGAACAAAAATTGTAATTGATAACAATGTTTTATTTCTACTAGAAATTTTATACAAACCACTATGTTGTATTTGGTATTGACGAGCGCTTTCGGCAGTCAAGCCATCTTCAGGTCATTTACCAACGATTGGTAATTAACGGTTAATTAATGGTTGGTAAATGACCTGAAGATGGCTTCACTGCCGAAAGCGTTCGTCAATACCAAATACAACATAGTGGTTTGTATAAAATTACTAGTAGAAATATTTGAGACCACTAACACTCCAAAATAACAATAAAATAATGTTTTAGATCAGTATCACATTTTAATTATTTGGATGTGATATCTCATATAGGAAGGATAACGATATCGAGAGACAGTTAAATAAATTTAGGTAGGCTATACGTGTGGAACAATAAGACGACTAATGAAGGATAAAACGCAGAAGGAGACACAGCTAAAGGTCGTGGCTGTCCCGACTTTAATGTATGGATGTAAAACATGGGCTCTCCTGCAAAAGATAGTTCAAAAATACACAGGAAATGAAATTTATAAAAGCAGTTAAGGGATGCAGTTTGAGAAATCATCTACGGAACGACGACATAAGGAAAGACCTGAAGCTACAGTCGGTTCTGGATAGAATAGAGGAGTAAAGGCAGAATTGGAAGTACCATGTGGAACGCATGGTAGATACGCGTATTTCTAAACAGTCGTTTGAATACAGGCCAGTGGGAACGAAAAATTCTCGAAGACCCTGGAAAAAATGGTCAGAGACTCTGTGAAGTCGGAACGGGCTATACCCAAGCCATGGAGTGAAGAAGAAGAAGAAGAAGAAGAAGAAGAAGAAGAAGAAGAAGAAGAAGAAGAAGAAGAAGAAGAAGAAGAAGAAGAAGAAGAAGAACTATGTCAGCTAACCTTTAGAGGCTGTATTCATTACCCTGTCAGCGACAATAGACAATTTGCTAACCTTTAAGCTCTCACTACTATTTTGTACGAAGTTCATTATTTATTATTGGATAAATTTTACTTTTAGGTGATTTTTCAATTACCAGAAAAATTACGAAAACACTGCACGCCCTTCGATTTTTTGTATAGTTCAGTAACAATTAATTGCAGAGCAATCATACAACAAACGCTAAAAATTGAAAACTATCAGATTTGTTTCAAAATTTCATGATTTCCCAACCACGCTGAATTTGTACAGTTTCCTCAAATTTTTTGGTCCTGGGGTAAACATTTTTTTAAATAATAATAATAATAATATATTCATCTCACATATTAATTTAGTGAATGGTAATGCAATTTGTTATGTTTCCAATCGTTTACATTTTAGCAAAACACGTGTGTGCGTATGGACACGTATAATGATCGTATGTTACTGAATCTATAGTAGTAAGTTTATGATTTCTTGGCACGATCGAGAGTTGATCAAAACAGAACTGGGGCAGGTTTATAAATTAATAGATATACGAACACACATGTACGCGTCGACGGCAGACCTGTTACGAGTTCGAAACTATATACACGTATATGTAATATATATAAACGAAGGAATAACGGTAGTCGCAGGACTGGTCAGTCACTCAAATGACTACAGATTTGCCAGTGAAATGGCCGTGGGTTTGTACCCCTAACCTACAATTATCTGTCGGTTGCACTTCGAATCATCTCCTGCAGAGATGATAGGACGTGCAAATGTGTGTACACAATTACGAGCCTAAAATTTATGTGTGATAATAACAATGGTACGTGGACGCAAACGCGCGCGCGGGCATGTGTGGTTAATAATAACGGTTCAGGTTTTTATGACTTCAAAATGTTTTTTTTAATGCCCTATAAAACGATTGGAAAACTCATAAAAATGAGATTATAAGTTACAAAAATAATCATACGTTTTCCATACCTTTACCATACATAGCTCTATTGTTTTTGAGAATTATCTCACAAAAAGGCAGGCGACATCAATTTTAGGGACGAACATTTTGAAAAAATCTAAAAAGGTCATGCCGGCTATCAAACTAAACAGAATTTTAGCCAAAATCTTATTATAATATTCAGTTTTGAAAATTCAAAAGTCTTAGAACACCAAGGACTGAAACAAGTGTAGAATTTGTTTAAAATTGTAAAAATTCATTTTAATTTCTTGGATTGTAATATCTCATATGGAACTGATATTGATTGGGTTAGTAAGCTGACGAAATTTAGACGCATCTGTGGAACGATTCATAGGTTCCTGAAAAATAAAACACGGCAGGATGCCCGAATGAAATTTTATACAACTGTGGCTGTCTCCACATTCGTGTATGCTAGTGAGACATGGGCTCTTGGTAAAAGGGACGTGCAGAAGATTCATGCAGCCGAAATGAAATATCTAACAGGGACGCAAGGTTGTTCCCTCTTGGATCGGAGAAGGAACGAGGATATTAGACCCGATTTAAACATTGTTTCATTGCACCAGAAGATTGAAGATCACAGAAGGAGATGGTGTGAACACTTGATTCGCATGCCTGATATCCGTCAACCTGTGGCTGCCTTAGTCTACTGGCAAGAGAGATGTCGGAGGCCGAGTAGGAGATGCGTTCCGGAACAGGTCTAAGGCCTAGTCCTTGGAGTGGTGATGGTGATTTAAATTCATGCTAAATATGAGGCGATAGACAATTGTAACCCACTTCTAATGTACACTGTAGATTGACATTTTTTATAATTTAGACGCAATGGATCAATGATGAAAGTCAAAAATTTAAGAAAATTGTAAAAGTCTACTTGGAAAACCGAATTGTGAAGAATTTTATTAAATATATAAACTACGAGTCTTTAATAATTTGACAATATCAATATTTGATAACATATCTTGTAAATTTTGAACGGCCATTAAAAACTTTGAGCCATGTTTCTAGAAAATTATTATTTTAGTTCTATAGTTATCTAAGATATCTAAAGACATTTTATATTTTTACTTTATAAATTATTATATATTTTAATTTAATTATAAATGTATTTTTAGCTGGGTTTTAGATATATTTAGTTTCTAAAGTGTTCATAATAATAAGAAAGTTTCTGGGTTTTGTTGTTTTGTCCGTTGATTACCTAATTATAAGTATATCACTACTGACTCGGAACACTAATTTTTTTATTGGTAAAAAATGTTAAACTTATGTTAAACAGGACAGTCCTGTAGGAATGTACTACTGTACGGTATGTGAAAAGAAAGATAGAGGAAGCTAAAGAGTTCACCTACTTAGGAAGTAAAATCACAGAAGAAGTAAGAGAAAATATTGGTTAGAATCGGACAGCTTAAAGTTGCATTTTACAGTAAATGGAAATTATTGGCTTCTAAAGAAATAGCCCTAGAACAAGAAAGAGATTGCTGAAGAGTTAATATGGAGCATAGTTCTATATGGACGTGAGACGTAGACAATTGGAACAGAGGAAAGGGGGAGATTTGGAGCAATCGAAATGTGATTTTGTAGGAAGTTAATAAACGTAAGATGGACCGACGAGTTTGGTAATGATGGAGATTCTGACTAGAGTTGGAGAAAAAAGAAGTTTTCGGTAAAATATTGTGTAGCGAAGGGTTGAACTTATTTGGCCACGTAATCCGTTACAAGAATTTGATAAAAACCACAATAGAAGGTTACACTGAAAGGAAAATAGGAAGATGAAGACCAAGACTTCAATATATACGAAACAGATTATTGGTGATGTAAGTTGTAATTCCTACGAGGAGATAAAATGGAAAGCACAAAGAGGATCGGTGAGGAGAACGGCTACAAACCAATCTTCGCATTACTAAGTAAAAAAGAAGAAGAAGAAGAAGAAGAAGAAGAAGAAGAAGTTAAAGAAAAAGAAAAAAAGAAGAAGAAGAGGAGGAGGAGGAAGAGGAGGAAGAACGGAAGGTGGAGGAGGAGGAGAAGAAAGAAGAAGAAGAAGAGAATCAGCGCACAGAGAAACCAGTTCACATGCACCAGCTGTTTACAATGCGATCTGCGATGGATGACAAACTGTTACGAGAATTTTATCCTCGTCGTTTGAGAAAGTAAATAAGTGTCACGAAACATCTTTGAATAAACAATCAACGAGCTAAGTTTCCGCTAATAGAAACGGCCTGCTTGTTATTCACACACAAATAGAGCGATTCAAGATCACTTAATAATAATTCGTTTTTGGCAAGATACTGTATGAGTCGCCTTTTCGTCCCGGTTATAAATCAACGAGACTTGCTGCGCTCATCGCAACGACGATGGCGTAGCAACGGCCGAGTACTCTCACCTATATAATCTGTCCGTGCGTTCGATTCGATACTCAACTTCGTTTAATACGCTTTATTAAACAAAAAAAAAGACTGCGACGACGAGTCCAGTAATAATTAGCTACCGAAGTGAAGTGAGTAGCGAATGACATGCCACCTGTATCTGTAGCACCAGATCGCTATCTTATTCTTCTTCGGCCCCGCTTTCAACTTAATTAGATGTTATTCCGTTTCCAGTTGCGTTCTTGCTTTCGAGGGTCGAGAGAAAACATTTCGGTCGCGGCCCCGCGCACAAATATCCGACGGACCTGCTGCCGAGGAATGCGTAGCCGCCGCACTCATACGTATACCAACGTGTTATTATGTACAAAAAACAGGTAAATAAATAACATATATACATATACGGTGCACTGATAGAGAGATAAGTTGTTCCGTTCTGATAATATCTTCCGTAACACAAGAATAAGATTCAACACGTGGAAATGTTTCGTATCTAATAAAAGAATTATGTTTATGTGAGGTAACCGGCAGGGGGGGATCCACTGGTGGAATGGGTAAAATCCCCCCCCCCACACAAATGGTCTCTTTAGACGAAATTTTCTCGTCGTTTAGTGATTGTAGAATGAGTTTCTGATTGTGTATTCATATCATGATGTGTAGGTTCATAGTTTTATTCTAAAATTACGTTAAATTATAACTGTAAATTCTTCTTCTTCTTCCTCGTCTACTTTCTCTTCGCCTCTTCTTTCTTTCGCACCACAAAAGTATGTGGAAAATGTTCTCCATTTATTATCCGCAGATCTCGTCCTTACTTTTAAATACCCCAATTCCAAAACTCCTCCCCTTCCCCCCACAAATGGTAACTTCGGACAAATGTTTACCCCCCTTTATCGCTTGTAGAATGGTTTTGTGATTATGATACAAAATTACCTTCACGTTTGTAGGTTCATGGTTTTATTCTCAAATTACTTTAAATTGTAACTGCAAAATCTTCTTCTTATTATTCTTCTTGTTCTTGTTCTTCTTGTTCCTCTTCCTAGTCCACCTTCTCTTCGCCTCTTCTTTCTTTCGTACCACTAACCTGTGTATGCCTTCGTACAAAACGTTCTCCAATTATCCGCAGATCTTTTCTTTACTTTTGAATGCCCAAATTCCGTAATTTCTCCCCTTCCCCTTCCCCGCCCCACAAATAGTCACTACGGACGAAATTTTTACCCGTCCTTTAGCGCTTGTAGAATGGTTTTGTAGTTGTGAATATGACACAAAATTACCTTCACGTTGTGTAGGTTCATGGTTTTATTCTAAAATTACTTTCTTTGAATTGTAACTGTACCTTATCAGTACTGTATGTTAATTTTTGTCTGATACATACAGCATAAATGAGTGGCGTGTATTTTAAACTGTGAGTGAATGTTATTAAAATAACGATGAACTGAAAAACACAGATGTGATTTTATACTAGTACGTTAAATACTGCTGATAAATAACACACTGTCTTTTATCTTCACTCGTTCCTATCATTTATAGTTTTGATCTTTAAAGAACGGACAAACTTTTCATACCCCCCCCGCCAAAAGTCAGCTATCCCCCCACCACAAATTGCCCCCTGCGAGGCAACAAGTTATATAAAAGTAGCATTAACCACGCGTGGGAAAAGTGTTTAAAACTCAAACCATCGTATATAGCAGTGCTTCTCAACGGGTGGTACGCGAGAAGACCTAGCTAGTAAAAAAGTATTTAACAAATTAATTTACCTTTCAATAACCCCCGTGTGACTTCTTATAAAACTCTTCCATTACGCGTTCGGAGACTATGGTCCATTTTCAGATAGTAAAAGAAAACTATGTCACTCTTGCGAGAGCGTTAATTAATAAAAAGTCAATTTACATAAGAACTGTATGCGACGTTGGGTGTGCACCCGTTCAAGTTCAATCTGCTACTCAACATGAATAATAAATATGAATACTGTATTAAAAAAGTATTTACTTAAAAAAATAAGTAAATAAAAAAAATTTATGTTCAAAACAACAATACATTTTCATCGGACATGATTTAAAACCATTACACTTATAAAAACACAACCTAAACACTTTTTTCGATAGGTATATCATGAAAGAAGTTAGATTTTTTTCTATTTATAAATCAATAGAGAAACAAAATTCATGAGTTAAACCAGAGTTAGACGTCTGGTCTGTTAACTCTTCATATTTATATAACTGTCGTGGATTAAATTATATCTTCATTGCTTTGAAAATCTTAATTTCTTCTTCTTCTTCTTCTTCTTCTTCTTCTTCTTCTTCTTCTTCTTCTTCTTCTTCTTCTTCTTCTTCTTCTTCTTCTTCTTCTTCTTCTTCTTCTTCTTCTTCTTCTTCACTACATGGCTTTGGGCTATAGCCCGTTTCGATTTCACAGAGTCTCTGACCATTTTTTCCAGGGACTTCCACGATCTCTCGTTCCCATTGAGCTATATTCAAACGCTTGTTTAGGAATATGTGTGTCTACCGTCCGTTCCACACGGGACTTTCAATTCTGCCTGTATCCATTTATTCAATCCAGAACTAACTGTTACTTCAGGTCATTCCTTATGTCTTCGTTTCATAAGATGATCTCTCAAACTGCATCGCTTAACAGCCCTTAAAAATTTCATTTCCGAGGGCTGTATTTTTGAGATGTCTTTTTGCACGCGATTCCATGTTTCATATCCATACATTAAACTCGCACAGTCACGACCCTATAGAACTTAAGCTGTGTCTCTCTCTGCCTTTTATTCTTCAATAGTCGTCTTATTGTTCCACAGGTATAACTAAACAATAAATAACTTAGTGTAAAGAATAAAATATTAGATAAATAAATATATTCTTTTCCTATTTTATGGAAGATATATAGGGCTATTGCTCGCTGAAGATCGTCTTCAGAAGTGGCGAATATAGCTTGGTCATCCGCGAAGAGAATAGTGTTCAAGCTTTTATTTCGGTTGATTTTAATACCTTCAGGGTATTAAAGGCTTGTATTCTTTCCATGTTTTGAGGAGATCATCTAGATAAAGGTTAAAAGTAAAAGTGACAGACAACAACCTTGTCTTGCGCCTTGGTTTGTCTACATATAAATGTAGAAAAGAAACCCAAATACAATTTTAAAAAACAATAGCAATACCTATACTATTGTATGGCTCTGAAACTTGGGTCATAAAGAAAAAAGATGAACAGAAAGTACAAACAGCAGAAATGAAATTTCTGAGATCAGTTAAAAGTTGTAATACACGACATCATATAAGAAATGAAGAGATAAGAAGTGATTTAGATATTTTTTCAGTTAACGAAAGGATTAAAGAATACAGAAGAAAATGGGTTCAAGACATCAACTGAATGGGAGAAAGTAGAATACAGAAGATGGCACAAAATATTACAACCCTAGAGGCAGAAGAAAAGTTGGTAGACCTAACAAAAGGTGGACAGTGGAATAGGAACAATAGGAACAGGCCGCTAAAGCCTAAAACCGTTAAGAAGAAGATGATGGTCATGATGACAATAAACTAACATATGGAGTGTGAGCGGTTTATGACCGTTTACAAGTACAAACCAATCTCGGACCGCAGCAGTGGCCTCAGGGAAGCAAAGTAAGCGATTCACTAAACGCTCTACTCAAGACAAATTACAAAATAAATTTACTGTTTTTCAAAACGCATTGCACTGCACTTCATCAGCCTATTGGGCAACGTAATGAACTATAAACGTGGCGGGCGCTTTCTCCTCCTCGTCATCTTACAAAGTTGCAAACAGTTCACAGCCGAACTGTGGCAGTCATCAGCCGGTACACCTGGGCCGGGGTTTGTCTGCGGGTAAAATCGTTAAAAAAGCCATAAATATATTTTAAGGACCGGGGTGGTGTACTTAAGGTTTTATCTTTTGATGCGATGCTCAAAATAATAGCCATAAAACAATGGGCATTTATAGACCACCAAGGGACGGCGAAATGGCGGTGGAGGCATAAAGTCGCTGTCGGTTATTGTTGCCGAGACCGATTTACAGCTGACCTGTCAGTAACCTTGTGCGCCGTAATCAAAACATTTATTACCAATCTCTTTGCTGCTGCTGCTGCTGCTCACTGCCTTCTAAATCCATTATTCATAAAACGCTCGTAACTTATGATTTCTTGGGAAATTTCGTTAACATGACAATTAAATTGTGAGCGGCGACCAGAGGAGACAATTTGCTTCGTCGCTTATTACGATCACGTCTCGCGCACGGTGAATTTATATTTATGCGCGCGATAAAATAAAAATGGAACGCTTATTAAATTTTACGGCCTGGGAACAGGGTTTTGCTTTCACCGGACGCTGACTTTGTTAAAAAAAAATTAAAAAACCATCAAATGAAAGATACGAGTTTTTTCCGATTTGTAAAGACACAAACTACTTGTTGTTTTAATGAATGTCTTTAATGAGTTTATCAAATTTCCAATTTTTCAGCAAAATATTTACTTCAAAACATCACTTAATATTCAATAATTTTTATCATCATCATCATCATCATCGACTAGGCTTTAGATCTGTTCCGGAACCCATCTTCACCTCGGTCTACCGACATCTCTCTTCCCGGTAGGGTGATAAACTAAGGCAGCCGCAGGTAGATGGATATCAGGCATGCGAATCAAGTGTTCACACCATCTCCTTCTGTGGTCTTCAATCTTCTGGTGCAATGATAGAATGTTTAAATCGCGTCTAATATCCTCGTTCCTTCTCCGATCCAAGAGAGAACAACCTTGCGTCCCTCTTAGATATTTCATTTCGGCTGCATGAATCCTCTGCACGTCCCTTTTGCCAAGAGTCGATATCTCACTAGTATTCAGGAATGTGGGCACAGCCACAATTTTATAAAATATCATTCGGATATCCTTCCGTGTTTTATTTTTCAGGAACGTATGAATCGTTCCACAGATACGTCTGAATTTTGTTAGCTTACTATCCGAATCGATCAATAATTCTTACTTGTGTTGAATATGTCTTTGCACCAGAGATGTAAAAAGTAGAATTACAGCAGAAGCAACGGGAGCATTTTTCAAGAAAAGATTTCTTGTGGCATTCAGGAATATGTTCCTGGAAACTATAAGAAATTTATAAAAATTTTCATTTGGAGCATATACACATATGACTCAGAAAACTGGACTTTCATGAAATTGGAGAGGTTAAAGCTTTTTGAGATGTGGTTCAGGAATAGCGTGGAAGAAAGCAGTACCTAATGATGAGGTTTTGAAGAGGGTGGGTGATAAAAGGACTCTCACAAGAACCATTGTAGAAAGAGAAGCAGTATGGATGGTCACCTGTTATGCCCTTCAGACTAGTTTACTACCCTAATTGAGCTGGACGATTATAGTGGGAGGGGAAGAAATAAGCAGGACTACATGGATGAAGTAAAAAAGGGAAGAAGGTCTGTGGTGATTAAGAGACGGTCTATGGAATGGAAGAAATTGGAAGTCGACCAACCTCGGGATGGTGATGATGATGGTGATGATGATGATGATGATGGTGGTGATGATGATGATGATGGTGGTGGTGGTGGTGTTGACGGTGATGGTTATGGTGGTGATGATGATGATGATGAGGATGGTGGTGGTGGTGGTGGTGGTGGTGGTGGTGGTGGTGGTGGTGGTAGTGATGATGATGATGATAACGACGGTGATGATTATGGTGATGGTGATGATGATGATGGTGACGACGACGACGACGACGACGACGACGACGACGACGATGATGATGATGATGATGATGATGATGATGATGATGATGATGAAGGAGGGGGAGGAGCAGGGGCGAAGAGGATGATTAGGGTTAGAGGAAGGAGAGGAGGAGATACGTTTTTATCCGCTGCTAGTGAGGGATCATTTTGGGAAATTGGACGTTAGAAAGGTAAAATGTGTTTCGCTTACAACTTTGTAGAAAATAAACGCAGAAGCATTATACTTAGCTGTTAGTTAAGTATGTGCGCGACCCCATCGGCCGACGTTCTGTACCTTTGCAGTCAACGTCCTCAGAGCTCTATATCCGTCACCTTTATGTCTCTGAGGATTATCATTCTAGACACTAAACAATTTATTGTTATATTGGAGTGTTAGTGGTCTCAAATATTTCTACTAGTAATTTTATACAAACCACTATATTTTCTTTGGTATTGACGAAAACCAACGCCATCTTCAGGTCATTTGCCAACCAACTCCTCGGGTTGGTAAATGACCTGAAGATGGCGTTGGTTTTCGTCAATACCAAAGAAAACATAGTGGTTTGTATAAAATTACTAGTAGAACTATACAACTGCTTCCAATTAGTTGTGTCAGTGCTTCGTTGACAACTACAGATATTCAAGACAAGGAATATCCACCATCAGTCCAAGTCGTCACATTATATAAAGTTATGATTAGACCGGCGATAACATATGGCAGCGAGACTTGGACACTGAACAAACAAGCCACTAATATAGTCAATACTTTTGAAAAGAGAAATTTGAGTTCCATATGTGGACCAATCCAAAGTCAATGGGATATGGAGAATGCGTCACAATGAGGAACTATACAAGCTATATAAATACAGTGATCTGGCCACCACCATCCGACTGCATAGATTGCAATGGGCAAGACACATTATTAGGATGGAAGGCAACCGAATACCTAGGAAGGTACTGTCTAGTCAAATCGAGAGTAGAAGGTCTGTCGGAAGACTCAAGACACGCTGGATTGGCGCAGTGGCGAGGGATGCTGATAATTTAGTTAAAATAAAACGATGGACATCGATCGCCAACGACAGGGAAAAATGGAGGCGATTGATTATGGAGGCTAAAGTTCGAACTGTGACGCCATAGAAGAAGAAGAAGAAGAAGAAGAAGAAGAAGAAGAAGAAGAAGAAGAAGAAGAAGAAGAAGAAGAAGAAGAAGAAGAAGAAGAATGAAATATGGAAATAGAAGTTGTGTAAGAAGCTTTAATCTTTCGTATCAGACCTTTCCTTTGCTCTGGCTCTTGATTTTTCCACCCCCGGCGCTATTCGAGAATCCACGAGCTTGTTCTTTTACCTTTCCCCTTTACTCCTTTTTCTTTTGTGTATAGGACATGTGAAATCCTCAAGTGAGGCGATTTCGCTAAGCGGTTAGCATTCGGGAGCAGCCACACCTATTGTCTATAATACACGAAGTTGAATGACGAATAAAATCCAAAGGCGACTCGGGAAAACTGAAGGAAAAAGACTGTTATTACATACGGAAAATTTACAAATGCGTCTTAAGAAAAAAAACGTGAAGCGACCTCGCGAAGATGGGCACCGTAAGAGGCACAGTTGTTGTCTGTCTTGGCTAAGTTGTTCACTTCAATGCATGGAGTGAAGAGTAACGTACAAGAGGAAGAGTAGGAGGTGGGGAACGACGAAGACTAATTTGTATACCACTTGTAAACACAAGCAGGGCCATGGAACTAATGCCCAGAGCTTTTCAGCATTCCTCCAAAACCACAACACAGGCACGTTAACCGTAACAACTTTAAAAACTATATACTTTATTCATTATTCCAAAAGTATTTCAGTTATGTTAAAAGCATTACGTTATTTGTTTGCTTGAAATTTTGAAAATATTTTCTCCTCCAACAATCACGCGGAGCAGTCGGCATACCTTGACCAACCAACAAACACGTTACCGGTTTTCGATTCCACACACACACACAATGTACTTTAAATATTTTTAAACAAAATTATATTATTCAGAAATATTTAAAGCGGCGCGTTCACAATATTTAAATCGTTGCTGACTAGTTATCTGATCGAACTGGACAGCTTAACTGTTCGTAAGAGAGGCAGATTCCGCCGCTGACTGGAAATTGATAAAATATTCACCTGTTTGGTGTTGATTAAACGACGTTCTGGGCACGTGGGCTCATTTTCTCATAGCGTCAATTAATTACTGCGTTTTATACGCCGCAGGTTTGTTGCGAAAGTCACACACACACACACACACACACACACACACACACACACACACACACACACACACACACACACACACACACACACACACACACACACACACACACACACACACACACACACACACACATCTGTGCATAAAGTTGTGATTCACAAGACAGTGACGAGCAAAGCGAGCAAATATTTTCTATTGGGATCTAAAAGTAATGCCGTCTCTTTATACTGTTCTTTTACACACACATCAATTCCCACAATGGGTGTGGGTGGTTGATGGGAAGCGTGTAAAGACTTGCCCTGGCTTTGCTAAATCAAGTCCTCGGAGGCCGGGGGCCCTGCGAACAAGGCGCGCCCTGATTGTGCCCCGGGCGGGTTCGAGGGTGATCTGTGGGGCTCCGGCTCTGTGACCGCCATGGGGGATGGAGCCGGTTGCTAGTGCCTGCTGTTAAATCCTAGGTAGTAGATATTGCGGAACCCGCGCAGGGTTAGAGCAGCACGTCTATAATCCAAGGGTATTGATCAGCACCTGATCAGCATTCAGAACAATAGACCTCCGATGGAGAGCCGGGGATGTTATAAGCAGAGGCTTGAAACATTTCCGTTAACCTTTGAGTATCTGTCACAAGGAAACTGACGAAGAACATTGGCCGCAGTACTTAATGCACTGATGTACTCAATGATGTATTAATACATCAATACATTAAGCTCAGTATTGGGCGCAGCAGGACTCATAAAAATGATCCTAGACAGGTATCAACCTGTTTTCAATTCCAAATCTCGTCCGTTTCTCTGTATCGTTAATGCAATCTCGATTCGAACGAAATTAATTAATTAAATTAGTTCAAACGCAACGTGTCAGTTGGAAACGGTGGGCATAAATGTTTAACAATACGCGGCGCCTCGTTGCACATTAATGAAACACAAACAAACAATTATTATACGCATTGCGTGCGGCCGTATTGTTGTGAAATTAAACACAATAATACTTTAAGAAACAACCAGCAGTCGTATAATTAGCCATTGTTGCATTATGTATTATTCGAACACGATATATCACAAATGTCAGCCATGTCTTCTTGTTGTCAACATACAGATCATGTACATTGTCTCACGAGAATTACATATTATACAAAATTCACATGTTCTACATTTTAAAACTGTGTCGAGCAAATGAGTGATAAATATTTCAGTGTAGTTGTGGTAATCACCTTCATACTACAAATGCATGTGTAAGAATCAACAGGTATCTACATCCAGACCCTGGTACTTCAGCAAGAGGGCAATTGAAACGTATGAACATGTTACTGAGGGGTGCAATCTGTCTGCTACAATTTTGACGCGGTTTCATGGCAATGTATCAGAGAATAGGAATGAAGTTGGGAAGAAAGTGGAACATGAAAATTGTTTAATTATATATATAACACTTGCATTATATACATAATACTATATATAACTTGCATAAGTTGAACCTTATGTGCGGGACCATTAGGCGACCCCTTAAGTGAGCAAGTAAAGGAACACGCTTGAAATTCTGCAAGGTGATGGCTCTTCCCACACTTCTTTATAGATCTGAGGATTGGACTTTAACGAAAGGCCAGGCCAGTCGCATCCAAGCGGCTGTAATGAGATTTTTCAGGCACGTGGCAGGGTATACTCTCGGTGATCATAGAAGAAACACAGATATACGGCAGGATCTGAATATTATGAGTATACACGAAAGGATCGCCCAGTATCGGCTGAATTAATGGGAACATCTTTGCCGAATGGATGACTGCCGCATCCCAAACAACTATGGAACTATAAGCCGAGGGGACGGAGAGGTGCGTGACGTCCGAGGAGGCGCTGGAGTGACCAGCTGTAATATTTGCCTATTTGAGACCGGGACAAACCATCCTTGGTTTAATCCATGATGACCTTCATACTACGAAAACGGATGTGTAAAAATCAGGAGGAGTTTACTCCTACACCCGAGTGCTGGAACTTCAACAAGATGGCAATTCAAACAAATAAACATGTTAGTGAGGGCTGTAATTTGTCTGCTACACTTTTAATGCGCTTTCAGACACTCTTATGTATCAGAGAATAGTAATGAAGTTGAAAAGAAAGAGGAACATGAAAATTTTTCGATTATATATATAAAACACTACCGACCCGGAATACAAATTTTTGCACCTTCCCTATGTCAAGTTGTAAAGGTGATGATGGAATATATAATATATAACTTTTATGTATGTATGTATGTATATATGTGTATATATATATATATATATACATTGGAGATAAACATTTATATATATTAATTTTTTGTCTATTGTAAAATATATTTAATATGCACAAAACAACATGTATAATTTCCATGTTCGGAAAGGAAATGGAAGTATGGTGATCGCGAAAAAATCGTGTTCGAGATAAGGGCTGATTCTGATTGTACTACCCTCAAAACATGAAGAAAAGTTATTTGTCCGGAAAGTGTGTGTGTGTGCGTGCGCGCGCGCGCGCGCGCGCGCGCGCGTGCGTATCTGTGTCTGTGTGTACAATTTTTTCTTTGGCAAACGATAACTGCCGCAAATCAAAACAGAATGAAATAACTTTTTCCGTATGCGTCCGAGTCGTAGAGGACTCAAGGCCTATTGATTTTGGTAAAGATCGGTTAAGAGGGAGGGGTTGTTTACCTGCAACCTTTTAACAACAGTAAAGTACTTAAAAATTCGTTTAAACTTTTTAAAACAATGGTAATTGTTAAAAATCATTTTCGAAATGAAATATTTCCATAGAAAATACTTCTTTCTACTTACTGCTTCAGCCTTAACCACAGTACTGTGCTCACTAATGTATACCACCTCACGTTATCGCACTCGATTTTCACTGAAGATGGCAGTCGATGGCACTGCCGAAACGTCTGGTTTTACAGAAAACATTGGACTACGGCCGAACAGCCCGGGAAGGAATTTTAACAACAAGCTACTTCTTTGTTGCCGATAACGTAGTACATATATAAAAAATTAACCACTCCCCCTTCAGCTATAATTGTCATTTATAGAAAATTACCCAACCCCGTTCAACTAGCCTCTTCATTTATAGATATTTCATCTACGTTTCTACAGTGGATTATTATGATCTTCTTATCAGGATACTTTATTTATCAAAATTAAGTACTTTACTCTTGTTCAAACATAAAACGTTGCTGGTAAACTACCCTTTCCCCGTAACCGATCTTCACCAAAATCAATAGGCCTTGAGTCCTCTACAGCTCAGGCACATATGTAAAAATTATTTGATTCTGTTTGAATTTACGGCAGTTATCGTTCGTCATATAAAAATTACTCTTGTTAAAACATAAAACGTTGCAGGTAAACTACCCCTTTCCCTTAACCGATCTTTACTAAAATCAACATGCCTTGAGTCTTTTACAATTCAGGAATGTATGCAAAAAATTATTTGCTTCTGTTTGAATGTGCAGCAGTTATCGTTCGTCATAGAAAAAATTACTCTTGTTAAAACTTAAACGTTGCTGGTAAACTACCCCTTTCTCTTAACCAATCTTCACCAAAATCTATAACCGTTGAGTCCTCTACAAGTCAGATACGTATGCAAACAATTATTTGATTCTGTTTGAATTTGCGGCAGTTATCGTTCGTCATAGAAAAAATTACCCTTGTTAAAACATAAAACGTTGCAGGTAAACTACCCCTTTCCCTTAACCGATCTTCACCAAAAACAACAGGCCTTGAGGTCTCTATAAATAAGGGATGTATGCAAAACATTATTTGATTCTGTTTGAATTTGCGGCTGCTTGCCATAGAAAAATTCTACACACAGACACACACTTTTCGAAAAATGACTTTTCTTCATGTTTTGAGGGTAGTACAATCACAATCAGCCGTTATCTCGAACACGATTTTTTTCGCCATGACCATATTTCTATTTCCTTATGGAAGATGGAAGTAAAAATAAGTGCCCCAAAAATAAAGTCATATTAGTAAAGTCAAATTATATATTAATATTAAAGGCATATTAATCTACTGTAAAATAGTAAATGAGATAATTATAAATGGAGTGGTTAATTGAAGGGGGGTTGATTTTTTGAAAATTGCTGTGCTGGAATCAAGTAAAGTACGAATATTTAATTTTGAGGGATAAGATACCTTAGAAGGTACATATGATAAAATTATTACTCTATGAAAGTGTAAATATCATTAATGGTTGGGATCGGTTGAGGAGGAGGGATGATTATCTGCGTAGTTCAGTTTCTTCATAAGAATAAAGTACCTAATTTTTGTAGATAAAGTGACTCGAAAATAACATTATATGAAACGACTACCCCATAATAACAAAAATATCTGTAAACAGTGAAAATAGCTTGAGGGTGAACGATATTTTTTTAGAAATTATCTAACCAAATTCAAGTAAATGATTTTAAATATAAATCTTAGAAGATGGAAGTTATGCATGGTTCTCCATACCAAAATTTTTTCTTCTTGTAAGGAATTATAACTATTTAGACAGTATAATTAACATATAGATTGTTGCAAAATAACTATACAGTAATTCGTACGTTGAATTTATTGTATAAACGAGATATGTAGTCGCACGCGAACGCATGGAAATCATTTTCAAATTAAAAAAAAGCGTTGTAAAAATAAAAAACAACATAGGCAACAGCACCCTATCGACACATTTTGCTGATCTGCATTAATACAAACATTCTCTCTGTCTCCCTCTCTACACAAACAATTGTTTTAAATAATTATTGTCCAACTTAATCTAATGTTGAAACAGTTTCCATTAGCACACACGCAAACAGTGTAGGCTATCTTTGTTATGTTTGCGTGCCTGTATGCGTGTGTCAGTGTTCTTATTACAACAATAGAGAAGAAGAACAAAGTAGCGTTAATTCCATTCTCTCTGATATTTATTAACGCAATTTACCGGGACGGGAGGTTTGCGGTTATCTGAGCGGGCACGCGATCTCTCCGAGCATAGCCGTACAAACGCTATCGCCCGTCGCGTCGCCCAGTAAATGAACTCTTAGTGCCGAAGCTGACTGTCTGCTGCCTTTACCATAGAGAATGCATTCTGTTCTGTACAGAAACATTCGTCTTTGGTCCTGAATCTATACAATTCCTCTTTGGACATTCGTTAGTCCTCTGGTCCAATGGGAGCGGTAAATTGCGATCTGACGATTTCTGTAAACGCAGTTTGTCCAAAAAGCCTGTGATCGTCGCCACGGTATGCAGTCTTCTTCTTCTTCTTCTTCTTCTTCTTCTTCTTCTTCTTCTTCTTCTTCTTCTTCTTCTTCTTCTTCTTCTTCTTCTTCTTCTTCTTCTTCTTCTTCACAATGATTAGGTTATACGCGTATACACCTGTTCTGGCACCCATCTCATCCTCGGACGACCCACGTCTCTTCTATCAATGGCTTTATAGTTCAGTGCCGCTTTCGGCAATCGATCCTCTGTCATCCTTTGCAGATGATCCCACCATTGTCCTCTATAAATTAAAATAATTAAATTTATGTCCTTTACTTCCAGTGCTACTCTGATGTTCTCATTTCTTATACTGTTTTGCAATGTATAATTTAAAGTATTTCGAAGAAACTGCATTTCAGTGCTTTGAATATTGGAGCTTTCCTTTTTTTGTCATGATCCACACCTCACTCGCATAAAGCAACGTGGGTATTCCAATTGTCTTATAAAATGTAATCCTTGTGCTTTGTCTTGTTTTATTTCTAAGATTTCTATGAATTGTACCACAGATATTCCTAAATTTATTTATCTTCTCTTTTATTTCTTCTTCACCTACTCTTCTTGTTTCATACAAATGCATCACCTTTTATGGTGGATCTTGCCTTGTTCTGGGTTTCTTCCTTATCTACTCTTCTGGTCTCATACAACAGATTTTCTTCTCTTTGTTGTGGGTTTAGTTATGTTCTGGGCATCTTCCTTGCCTACTCCTAACCTTCCTGGGTATTATATTTTTTCACCTTATTCGTTATTAAAATTGGTTTTGATGATTCATCACTTGTAACATTTATTTTATATGAACTTATATCTTAAATCAATGATTGTACTGCACGGTGGTTTTTAATTAATTCTTTATTCTATTGCTTTCTTCGGATTTAAACATGTTATTACTTTATTTTAATGATCAATTCACCATTCATTTTTATGGGCTTATCTGTCATGCTACAGATTGCTCTCCTCCAGAAGTAATTATTTCAGACTTGATCATGGATGAAATAATTGCTTATGACAATTATATCGTTTTTTTATACTTCATTTTCCTCTCCATTTCTATATCGACTTTTTTATATTTGAGCTTAATAAATTTTATATATAGTCACTTATCTGACTTTTGGTCCTTCTTGGATAGTTAGTGTCTTCTGAGATATATTATTATTATTATTATATATTTACTTTTCTTATAAACTTCGTGTTGTATCCTTGGGATATTAATTCCCTAACGTTCCCTATCATGTGGGCTGGGGCAGTTCAGAGGGGCACTGTAGGCTTCACAACTCTGCTGGCCATACACCACTTCTACAATTTGAGTCCAGAGGCAAATTCATCTCTGCTCAAAAACATAATGCTGGTGGAATTATCTACAGTCAGTCATCGAATAAATTAAATAAAATGTAGTCTCATTGTCGACTAATAAAATATCTTTGGATTCTTCACTTCGTAGTTTCTCAGATTATCTCACATTTTCTATCTTAATAATTCTTCTTAATACTTATTATTCTCATTATATATATTCTTCTAAACTCTTAGCTCGTCTGGTATATTCATTTTAATTATGGTTGGAAACTTTTGTTAATACTTCTTGTTACTAGTTACTGTGTAACTTTTTTCCTTCTACATCTGAATTCTCATTACATTTTATTCTGGTTATTTACATTATAGCATACTTTTTTACGTATTTTCTCTTTGGTTCTTATGCATTATTTGAATGGTCTTATTTTTATGTTAGTTAATTTTTAAATCTGTATCTTTATAATAGATTTTCAGGTTGTTATTGTGATCATATTATTTAATTATATTTTTCTTTCTTTTCTCTCGGAAAGTCATTAATCCGCCTTTGCATTCATTAAAATTAATTTATTTATATTATATTTCATATGATACTTCTTCTCTTTGAGTTTCATATAGGTCTTATTATTATTATTTGTTCAAAATCATCTTCTCCATATGTTTGGTATGAGTTGTTCTTCTTTGTTTCTTCAGTACTGAGTAATATCATAATCATTATTCTTGATTAACTGTTTCCATTATTGTTTCATAAGTAGTTAGTCATAGGTCGTTCTCATTATATTACTGTTTTTATTTTTTAGATTTTGTATATAATTTGCTTATAATAACAGTTTCTTCTCTTTGTTTCCAAATTATTGCCTTCTCTTGTATATCACACTCTTTTTTTGTTTTTCTTCTCTACTCCTTCAAATGTTAGATATTCACATTTATTCTGGATTATATTTAATTCTTTTTTCTGAACTAATCATACTATTTTCTTCTAAATTTGTTTGTAAATGGAACATATTTATTTTTAGAACTTTGTTAGTTTTATGCAAAATTCAATTTCTTCTTTTTATTTAATTCCATAACATTTTTCATAAATCATTCGTAATAAGTTGATCTTATCATATTTTTAAAATTTTGATGTTTTATCAAAATTCAAATTCTTTTTAATTCATTTACTTCCAAATTTTTTCTTGCTAAATTATTTGTAGTAAGTTGGTCTTATTATTTTTTAGAATTTTTATGTTTTTTAATTCAAAATTCTTTCTCTCAATTATTCCAAATGGTTTTTTCTTCAAATTGTATGTAGTAAGTTGGTCTTACTTGTATTTTTGAATTTATAGGTATTAACATTTTTTTTTTTTTTTTTATTTCCAATGGTTTCTTTCAAAATTGTTTGTAGTAAGTTGTGCTTACTTATATTTTAGAATTTAGAGGTTTTATTATAAATTCATTCTTTGTTTCCAAATTTTTTACTTTCAAGAATTAGTGTGTAAGCTGGTCTTACTTCATTTTAGAATTTTTATATTTTATTCTAAATTCATTCTTCATAATACTTTTTTATGGATGCTTGCTTGTACACACCTTTAACTCTTCCGGAAACTATTTCTCTCAGTTCGTACGTATTATTATGATTATTTTTGACAACAACATATGGTCCAATATATAGTAATAATAACTTTTTTGTTAATCCCTTCTAGGGTGCTGGGCAGTTCTCGATTTTTTAATAGAACTTTCTCACCCTCTTTGTAAGTTATTATACGTCCTATTGCCTTTTGATATTTGGCTTGCCGTTTCTCTTGGTCTTCGGCCACCTTGTTATAGAATTTCACCTGGTCAAACTTACGACCATTGTTTGTTGGGAACTCTATTATTTCTTCAATTTCTCGGGGGGGTTGGTTTCTCATACATGGCGGATGGTGGGCGAAATTTAGGAATTTTTCTGTTGCTGCTAAGTACTCTTGCCACTTTTTCTGTTGGTTGTGACAGTACGTTCGCAAGATTCTACCCACTTCTCTCAGTACCCTCTCAGCCGGATTACTACTTGGGTGGTAGACTGACGTCTTATAGGTTTTAATCCCAAGTGATAATAATGTGTCTCGCCATCTTCTCCCTTTAAATTGAGTACCATGGTCGGTAATGATTGAAGATGGTTTACCTATCTCTGGCACATACAACTCTGTTATTACCGCAAGAACTTTCGCTGTGGTTGCCCGATTAACCGGATATAGCTTTATGTATTTAGTATAATGGTCCATGATTATTATTAGGTACTTGTACCTGTGTCGACCGCCGCTACGGGGAAATGGTCCGCAGATATCTAAGAACACTTTTTCTAGTTTTGCGTTCGATGTTATTGGTATCATTATACCCTATTTCTTCTCATTGTTAATCTTAACACACTGGCAAATATTACAAGACTTCAGGTAATTTCTTACCTTTCGGTTATGTTCTTTATTTTGCAATTTTCATCTAAAGCCTGTATCACTTTTAGCGCTCCCATATGGCCATACCTTATATGATAATCGATTATAACTTCCTTCTCGATTTGGTGCGGATTAATCACCTTCCAGGTTTCTTCATCCAATGCCGTTTTTACGAATAGTATTCCATTATTGAGATGGTAGTATTTGGAAACGGTGTCATCGTCGGCTTCCAATCGACTGATTATGTTTTTCAGTTTAGGGTCAGACTGTTGGTGGATACGGATGTTTATCAATAGGGCTTATAGATCGGATCTGGTTTTAAATAAGTTGTAAATTTTAACTAAGCTCTCCTTCTCCCCCTCGAAGGTCTGGTCTTCCAAATTGATCCGTGACAACACATCGGCTACCACATTCTTTTTTCCCGGAATATACTCCCATTGTAAATTGTATTCTTGTAGGGCGAGTACCCATCTAGCCAATCGGCCGTGACTCAATTTGCACCTACGTAGAAATGAGATGGATTTATGATCAGTGCGAACAGTGACTGGATACCCGAGAATGTATGTCCGGAACTTGCTGCATGCGAATACCACGCTAAGCAATTCTTTCTCGGTCACATTATAATTCTTTTCGCATTGATTCAGTGTACGACTAGCAAAGCTTATCACCAGATGGTGACCCTCCTCATCTTCCTGGTATAATGTTGTTCCTAAGCTGATGTCGCTAGCATCGCAATTCAAAAAGAATGGTTTCTTAAAATCCGGGTGACGAAGTATAACACTGTCCAAGAACTTTTCTTTAATCAGTTGGAAGGTAATATCTTGTTCTTCACCCCAGGTCCATTTGTTTTTCGCAGACAATTGTGGTTGAAACTTGGCTGTCAACTCGGAATATTTGTGCTGAAACTTTCTGTAATAGTTACAGAGTCCGAGGAAAGATTGTAACTGTTTCCTGTTTTTTGGTTGCGGGAACTTCTGAATTGCCTCCACTTTTTCTGTTGACGGGGTAATACCTCTATCGTCTAGGTTGAAACCTAAGAATTGTACTTCGCGCGCAATGAACTTGGATTTTTCCAATTTCAAAGTTATGTTATTCTGCGCTAATTTTTTGAGTACATGTTCTACTCGATAACAGTGTTCCTCCCAGGTTTCTGACGTAATGAGCAAATCGTCTACATAGACTGTGGCAAATTGGAGTGCTTCTTGTCCAAGTATTTGGTCCATACAAGCCACAAAGATGGCTACTGAGTTTATAAGTCCGAAGGGCAGTCTCTTCAACTGGTAATTGCGCCCTTCGAAAATGAACGCCACGTACTGACGGCTTTGTGGATGCAACTCCACTTGCCAGTAACCACATACAGTGTCCCAGGTACTGATAAACTTGGTGCCGTGAAATCGTTTTAGTATCTCCTCTATTTCACCGGGTGATGTTCGGTCATTCACAATGGTTTTATTTAGCTCGCGCGCATCCAAACAGAGTCGGACTTGTCCGTCTTTCTTGGGAACAGCAATAATTGGACTAGTGTAAGGAGATTGACTAATCTCAATTATGTCACTGCTAATCATTTTATAAATTTCTGTTCTCACGGCCTCTTTTAGCGAGTGCGCGATTGGGTATGACCTCCGGTTAAATTCCACGTTTTCTTTAAACTCAAGTTTGCACTGATAGTTTTTAACCTTACCTGGCTCGTCTGAAAACACTGATTTGTATTTCTCGTATACACTGATTAAACGATCTGCTAAGTGTATGGGTATTTTTTCGTTGTTGGTTCCGCACTGGAAGTCTCGTATCTCTTGTATCTTCACTGACCATAAATCCTCTCCTCCATTGTTATATATATAATTGGTTTATGAAGGGGGCTGTTCTTTACGAAATTTATTTTACGAAGTTGTTGGTGTATTGGGCTGGGAAGTATGTTCGCGCCTCCTACCAAATCTGCGGTCCACGTTATTCCGTCTGGGAATAGTAATACTTTCTCTTGGTTAAGGTCGATAATGGCGGAGTACCTTCTTAGAATATCGCAACCTACCAGTATATCGAATGGTAATCCGGTGGCGATCAAAAATTCCATATCTAAAGCTATATCACGGCTAACGACACTTAAGGAAACTTGCTTCCTAATAGTTTTGTTCTGGCGGCCAGTTGCACCTAACAAAACAATGTTATTCACTGGTAGCATAGGCACAGTTTTCCCACACTCTTTCTGGATTCTTTCCAGTTCATTCGCATTTATTATAGAAATATTCGCACCGGTATATATCATGATTTTCGCGGGAATTCCTTCTACCTCCGCTGTTATATACAATATCTCATTGTTATTATTATCGAGGCTCGTTTCGTTTTCCTCTTGAAGTTCTGTTCTTATATTTTTTAAGTAATTGTTACTTATTATGGTGATGTTTTTTAATTTGGTTGCCTCTTGCAACTCATCTTTGTACCCAGGAAGTAGGAGCAGCAACGGGTCGTGATAGTTTATCACTGCCTCCTCCCGTTTAAATTATTGTGGTCATCGCTGGGACTCGGATTGACAGAGGCATCGTTCTGGAAACTCTGTGTCGGTTCCTGCCGCGCTGTATCCTGTTCGAAGGTTATTTCCCTGTTTTGTTGTCGGCCAGGATCCTCCAGGCTGGTACTCCTTCTTCCATGTTCATGGCGTGGACCGTCCCGTTCTTCACTTCTTCGTCGTCGATCTCCACCGTGGAAACTATTCCTCCGTTGTTGGTAGTACCTTCTCGGCCCTCGATCTTCCGCTCTTACAAAATTAACCCTCGGGCGGGAAACTCTATTGTTATTATTATTATAATTACTATGGTAATTTCTATTGGGCTGGTAATATCGTTCATTATTACCGGGGTAGGGATTTCTCTGACTATACGGGCTGTTAGGGGGCTGATAATAATTGTTACGGTTATTAGGATATGGGTTATTGTTCCTATTACCGTTCGGGTTGCCGTTAAAGTTGTTGTTATTACGCGGCGGGTTATTGTTGCCGTCGTAATTACTTTGCTGGTTTCGGTTTACGGGATGGTTATTGCCGTTACTAGGGTACTGGTTAGTCCTCGCCTCCGGTCTATCATTCCTCCTCCTGCTCTGGCGGTAGTACTCTTCATTCTCGTAACTTTCTAACAACTCCGTCATGGCCTGCACCGTCTTGATCTGGCTACCTCTCCTTGCCCTGATAATATCCTCGTCATAATGATAAGACAGTTTATTCACCAGACGCTCTTCGGGTATTGCCGGCTCGAGGTGTTTTGCCAGGCACACCTTCCCTAGGAAATAGGCTGTCATGGTATTGCCTATTTGGGCCCTGTATCATCCGTTGCAAATATTGTCTCTGATCAGGTTCTGTGTTGTTTCGGACCAGTATTTGGACTTAAACATGTTCCTGAACTGCTGGTAGTCTGCAATCTCGCTACGGTTCGCCATCCACCAGTTATCTGTCATCTCCCTGAATGACTCGTCCAGTATCTCCCGGTTATTGCTCCATTGACTCCCTCTATGTTTGGCGAAGTACTCTTCTATCCTCGCCAGGAACTCCATTGGTTTCCTCTTGTATTGCCGGAAGTTCAGCCATTCTCGGTTTTCGTTGATGGGTAATCCGGTGAAATTACTGGGTCTATTCCTCAAAGCTTCCATCTCTTCTTGGCTTTGCCGTACCTGACCCGTGATATTGGTCACAGCCTCTTCCATCCCATCACACCGTTCCGCGACTTGGCTCCGTACTCTCCCGAATTCTTCCTGAGTCTCCTTCCGTTGTTCTTCCACTTTGCTGCGACTATGCTCTTCGATATTCGTAAACTTGATGTTTACCACTTCCTTGAATTCTTGTACTTCCTTTTCGGTTTGGTTGCATTTTCCGTCAATTTCCCGGATTTGTTGATTCATCATTACGGTTTCTTTTTCCAATTTTTTATTTATAGCTTTCTTGTTAACGTTGATTTCCTTGTTCAGTTCTTCTCTTAACAATTCTATCCTTTCGTCTAACTTATCCAGATTCTCCTGGTTAACCTCCCTTAATTCTTCTCTTAGTAGTTGGTTATCCTCTCTTAATTCTTCCAACTTCTCCCCATCTTCTCTTCCATTTTCCTGTTATTTTCCTCCATTTTCTGGTTAGTCTCATCAACTTTCTGACTCAAAGATCGGTTGTCTTCTTTCATTTCCTTGCTGGTTTCCTCTATTCTCTTATTGGTGTTTTCAATTTTATTACTCAATTCTTCTTTGGTTATTATGAATTCTTCCTTCAAAGATTGGTTGTCCTTTTTCAGTCCTTCTAATTTTCCTCCCATCCTTTCTTCCATCTTCTTACTGAAGGATTGGTTGTCTTCCTTTGTGGAATCCATTTTCTTATTCAAGTCTTCTTTTGTAGATTTGATCTCTTCCTTTGTAGATTTGATTTCTTCCTTTGTGGATTCGATGTTTTTATTTATTTCTTTACTCATTTCCATCATCATTCTCATCAAGGTTTCCTGGAACTTAACATCTCCGGTTGTCGCAGTGTTCTCAGTTTGTGAGGGTTTCTCTGGTTGTGCGGGTTGTTTAGATAATACTGGCGGTAATAACCTTTCCACATCTTCCACTGGCGTCGCCTCTTTATTTTCCATATCCATTTCAACTTCCTTTTCGGCCTCCGCCGCCCGTTTCTTTGAGGTTGCACGTCGTTGCAATTTTCCCTTTCTCTGGCTTTATAGCTGCTGCCAAGCTCCAATTAGGGATTGGGCAGATTGTAGTGGCCTTTCAATCGCTAACTAAAACCCCTCAGTTGTGCGCCAATTTGTAACGATTACCTTTTATTTACTAGTAGATAAATATGTGTTTGTGTAGAAATAAAATTGTTTATTAAAAAAAATTGTTTTAATTAAAAATGTTTTTTATATAATTAATAAAAAAACAATTAATTAATTAAGTTTCGTGGTGTTCCGAAACGTTTATCACTTATTTTAATTGTTTTATAGACTTTTGTGTATTTGTTAAAACCTCTAGCCACTTATAGAATTGTCTCCAATAACAATCGATACTTATTTTCAGTTTGGAGGTTATCTTCCTTCTGGTGGTGAGATTCTTGTAGTTAGTTCTATTTAAATTGAAGTATTATGTTAGTTGTCTATATTAGAAATGAAAAACTGTTTAAATAGGAAATATATTAATAATTTTATTGACAATTAGTTATCTTGACTCTTGTCGATATGTAAATCGATTCTCAGGGTATCGTTTGAATTATTACACATTTTTTATATAGGTTCTTTGAACAGCTATGTTAGGGAAAGTCAGAGAAATAAGGCAAAGTTTGAAAAGTATAACATTACAAGGTAAATTCTTAAAATTAACAGTACATATATCAGATTCAAAGTATAGAAATAAATAAATATGTTGCGAACCGTCCTGTAGGCAGAAGGAGGCTGTGTTAAGTTGAGTTGTGGGTAATCAGCAATGTCCGCTGATGAAACTGAAAGTCGTCACCTCGCAGTTTTGGCGTTCAAATAAAGATGTTTTCCTTATGAATGTACGTCCTGGTGGCTGCAATTCTTCCTTCTTGTGTTGGTGGAGTGTCACTGGTTCAGTTTTGGTGTTGTATTCGGAAAAATAGTGTATATTTAAGTCAGGTTCACTTTTGTCGGTTAATCATATGTTAGGCACTTTTATGGTTAAGTGTTATTACTGTTTTAATGGGTTTAAATGTTATTTCCACTGGTGTTCTGTGCTGTATAATGTTAGTTCAGTGTTTGTATATGTTTATTTCACTGTGTTGAACTTTAAAAATGTTTTTTACCGAAACTCTCGATTTTCACTTTCGGTTCAGACAATTATTCGCCATTACGGTATTCGTAACTAGGTTAAGATGGGTAAATTGCTCGTGTCAAGTGTCCCGTACAATGTTCAATAATTAACTCACTTACTTCCTTCATCTCCGACTAAAGTCTTAGCCAAAGCAATATTATTCCTTCCATTGTTCAAATTTTATTTTGCATCCTGTGCATGTGATAAAGTTACATTATATAACTGATTATACTTTGGTTATTTTTCAAATTTATTAGCTAGTTGTTACTTAATTTTATCCTTCAGTTCATTCTGCGTAATTTCATACCAAATAATGCCGTTTATTAAGTTTTTGATCTAAAAATGATTTTTTTTCCTTCATTTTGTAATTTCTAAGTCCTAAGGTCTAACTTCCTGTTCTTTTCCAAATTCTGCCATTACCAAGTTATATTAATGATTATTAAATGTCATATTGTAATAAAAGGCTTATATTCCCTTAATTTCTTGCAATTAGATGAATTGGTTAAGTTTTAAAATATTACATATTGAGTTATACCCTCTCTGACATTCATTGATATTGTAACATAAATTAAACATTTTCTTTTTGTAAACAAAATAACAATTAGTATATGTTTCATACTATTAACATATAACAAATAATTCCAATTAATAGTTGTCTTTAACAAATCAGACATTTTTTATACTCAAAGATTAATAACGATACATAACAAATATCATATATAAAGAATGTTGTTCCATTCTAACATCTTAATTGGTTATTAACAATAATACCTATAATAAATATTTTATAATTAAAGAATGTTAGTGGTTCTGACCTGTTTAAAATTGCTTATTCCTAATACATTTTTACATATCTTATTCTACATAAACAAAACCTTATTTACTATAATCTTATACTCTATATTCCTTATATTAAGTTTTATGAACAGTTTTTATCTGTTTTTAATTGGGTTTTGGGTAATTGTACCCTGTCACTTCATTTTTTTTATTCTGTGCCTGCTCTTGTTTTATAAACCATTCTAATGAATGCCATTTAAATAGATTGGCAATTCTTTACTAAAACACATGTATTATATTGGTTCGATAATACTTTATTTATTATTTCTAAACAAGGATTAAGTCACTTCAAAGTTGTATCATTTCATTATTTACTTAGTTTGTGAATACCAATAATGAAACTAAGGTTCATTTTTTATAATACTAAAACTTGCACTGGTTCTCTTTACATTCCTTGATTCTATTTCTAAATGGTTATATAGTCTTAGTAAAATCAAGAAATCTATTTGTAGATTGTAATGAAGATTTGTTCTTTTTATTATATTTATATTTCACCTTGGTTCATTTTCAACTCTTAATCTATACACTTTTTTGGCTTATATCTATTGTACATGTGGGTTTTTGCATTGATACTTTGTTATACTTTTTTATTATTATTATATTTATTTATTTTGGGGTTTGGGTTGTTTTTTACAAGAGCATTCCTTCTTCTTGTGGATGCTGTCTTCTTCTTGTTTCTTCATTGATGTCTTCTTTTCTTCTGGTTTCTTCTAATTGTATTTTCTTCATCTTCTTGTGGATGTCATCAGGTTTTTGGGTTTCTTCTTCACCTACTCTTCTTGTTTCATACAAATGCATCACCTTTTATGGTGGATCTTGCCTTGTTCTGGGTTTCTTCCTTATCTACTCTTCTGGTCTCATACAACAGATTTTCTTCTCTTTGTTGTGGGTTTAGTTATGTTCTGGGCATCTTCCTTGCCTACTCCTAACCTTCCTGGGTATTATATTTTTTCACCTTATTAGTTATTAAAATTGGTTTTGATGATTCATCACTTGTAACATTTATTTTATATGAACTTATATCTTAAATCAATGATTGTACTGCACGGTGGTTTTTAATTAATTCTTTATTCTATTGCTTTCTTCGGATTTAAACATGTTATTACTTTATTTTAATGATCAATTCACCATTCATTTTTATGGGCTTATCTGTCATGCTACAGATTGCTCTCCTCCAGAAGTAATTATTTCAGACTTGATCATGGATGAAATAATTGCTTATGACAATTATATCGTTTTTTTATACTTCATTTTCCTCTCCATTTCTATATCGACTTTTTTATATTTGAGCTTAATAAATTTTATATATAGTCACTTATCTGACTTTTGGTCCTTCTTGGATAGTTAGTGTCTTCTGAGATATATTATTATTATTATTATATATTTACTTTTCTTATAAACTTCGTGTTGTATCCTTGGGATATTAATTCCCTAACGTTCCCTATCATGTGGGCTGGGGCAGTTCAGAGGGGCACTGTAGGCTTCACAACTCTGCTGGCCATACACCACTTCTACAATTTGAGTCCAGAGGCAAATTCATCTCTGCTCAAAAACATAATGCTGCTGGAATTATCTACAGTCAGTCATCGAATAAATTAAATAAAATGTAGTCTCATTGTCGACTAATAAAATATCTTTGGATTCTTCACTTCGTAGTTTCTCAGATTATCTCACATTTTCTATCTTAATAATTCTTCTTAATACTTATTATTCTCATTATATATATTCTTCTAAACTCTTAGCTCGTCTGGTATATTCATTTTAATTATGGTTGGAAACTTTTGTTAATACTTCTTGTTACTAGTTATAGTGTAACTTTTTTCCTTCTACATCTGAATTCTCATTACATTTTATTCTGGTTATTTACATTATAGCATACTTTTTTACGTATTTTCTCTTTGGTTCTTATGCATTATTTGAATGGTCTTATTTTTATGTTAGTTAATTTTTAAATCTGGATCTTTATAATAGATTTTCAGGTTGTTATTGTGATCATATTATTTAATTATATTTTTCTTTCTTTTCTCTCGGAAAGTCATTAATCCGCCTTTGCATTCATTAAAATTAATTTATTTATATTATATTTCATATGATACTTCTTCTCTTTGAGTTTCATATAGGTCTTATTATTATTATTTGTTCAAAATCATCTTCTCCATATGTTTGGTATGAGTTGTTCTTCTTTGTTTCTTCAGTACTGAGTAATATCATAATCATTATTCTTGATTAACTGTTTCCATTATTGTTTCATAAGTAGTTAGTCATAGGTCGTTCTCATTATATTATTGTTTTTATTTTTTAGATTTTTTATATAATTTGCTTATAATAACAGTTTCTTCTCTTTGTTTCCAAATTATTGCCTTCTCTTGTATATCACACTCTTTTTTTGTTTTTCTTCTCTACTCCTTCAAATGTTAGATATTCACATTTATTCTGGATTATATTTAATTCTTTTTTCTGAACTAATCATACTATTTTCTTCTAAATTTGTTTGTAAATGGAACATATTTATTTTTAGAACTTTGTTAGTTTTATGCAAAATTCAATTTCTTCTTTTTATTTAATTCCATAACATTTTTCATAAATCATTCGTAATAAGTTGATCTTATCATATTTTTAAAATTTGGATGTTTTATCAAAATTCAAATTCTTTTTAATTCATTTACTTCCAAATTTTTTCTTGCTAAATTATTTGTAGTAAGTTGGTCTTATTATTTTTTAGAATTTTTATGTTTTTTAATTCAAAATTCTTTCTTTCAATTATTCCAAATGGTTTTTTCTTCAAATTGTATGTAGTAAGTTGGTCTTACTTGTATTTTTGAATTTATAGGTATTAACATTTTTTTTTTTTTTTTATTTCCAATGGTTTCTTTCAAAATTGTTTGTAGTAAGTTGTGCTTACTTATATTTTAGAATTTAGAGGTTTTATTATAAATTCATTCTTTGTTTCCAAATTTTTTACTTTCAAGAATTAGTGTGTAAGCTGGTCTTACTTCATTTTAGAATTTTTATATTTTATTCTAAATTCATTCTTCATAATACTTTTTTATGGATGCTTGCTTGTACACACCTTTAACTCTTCCGGAAACTATTTCTCTCAGTTCGTACGTATTATTATGATTATTTTTGACAACAACATATGGTCCAATATATAGTAATAATAACTTTTTTGTTAATCCCTTCTAGGGTGCTGGGCAGTTCTCGATTTTTTAATAGAACTTTCTCACCCTCTTTGTAAGTTATTATACGTCCTATTGCCTTTTGATATTTGGCTTGCCGTTTCTCTTGGTCTTCGGCCACCTTGTTATAGAATTTCACCTGGTCAAACTTACGACCATTGTTTGTTGGAAACTCTATTATTTCTTCAATTTCTCGGGGGGTTGGTTTCTCATACATGGCGGAGTAAGGGGTAATTCCTATAGCTGGATGGTGGGCGAAATTTAGGAATTTCTCTGTTGCTGCTAAGTACTCTTGCCACTTTCTCTGCTGGTTGTGACAGTACGTTCGCAAGATTCTACCCACTTCTCTCAGTACCCTCTCAGCCGGATTACTACTTGGGTGGTAGACTGACGTCTTATAGGTTTTAATCCCAAGTGATAATAATGTGTCTCGCCATCTTCTCCCTTTAAATTGAGTACCATGGTCGGTAATGATTGAAGATGGTTTACCTATCTCTGGCACATACAACTCTGTTATTACCGCAAGAACTTTCGCTGTGGTTGCCCGATTAACCGGATATAGCTTTATGTATTTAGTATAATGCTCCATGATTATTATTAGGTACTTGTACCTGTGTCGACCGCCGCTACATGGAAATGGCCCGCAGATATCTAAGAACACTTTTTCTAGTTTTGCGTTCGATGTTATTGGTATCATTATACCCTCTTTCTTCTCATTGTTAATCTTAACACACTGGCAAATATTACAAGACTTCAGGTAATTTCTTACCTTTCGGTTAATGTTCTTTATTTTGCAATTTTCATCTAAAGCCTGTATCACTTTTAGCGCTCCCATATGGCCATACCTTATATGATAATCGATTATAACTTCCTTCTCGATTTGGTGCGGAATAATCACCTTCCATGTTTCTTCATCCAAGGCTGTTTTGACGAATAGTATTCCTTTATTGAGATGGTAGTATTTGGAAACGGTGTCATCGTCGGCTTCCAATCGACTGATTATGTTTTTCAGTTTAGGGTCAGACTGTTGGTGGATACGGAGGTTTATCAATAGAGCTTGTAGATCGGATCTGGTTTTAAATAAGTTGTAAATTTTAACTAAGCTCTCCTTCTCCCCCTCGAAGGTCTGGTCTTCCAAATTGATCCGTGACAACACATCGGCTACCACATTCTTTTTCCCCGGAATATACTCCCATTGTAAATTGTATTCTTGTAGGGCGAGTACCCATCTAGCCAATCGGCCGTGACTCAATTTGCACCTACGTAGAAATGAGATGGATTTATGATCAGTGCGAACAGTGACTGGATACCCGAGAATGTATGTCCGGAACTTGCTGCATGCGAATACCACGCTAAGCAATTCTTTCTCGGTCACATTATAATTCTTTTCGCATTGATTCAGTGTACGACTAGCAAAGCTTATCACCAGATGGTGACCCTCCTCATCTTCCTGGTATAATGTTGTTCCTAAGCTGATGTCGCTAGCATCGCAATTCAAAAAGAATGGTTTCTTAAAATCCGGATGACGTAGTATAACACTCTCCAAGAACTTTTCTTTTATCAGTTGGAAGGTAATATCTTGTTCTTCACCCCAGGTCCATTTGTTTTTCGCAGACAATTGTGGTTGAAACTTGGCTGTCAACTCGGAATATTTGTGCTGAAACTTTCTGTAATAGTTACAGAGTCCGAGGAAAGATTGTAACTGTTTCCTGTTTTTTGGTTGCGGGAACTTCTGAATTGCCTCCACTTTTTCTGTTGACGGGGTAATACCTCTATCGTCTAGGCTGAAACCTAAGAATTGTACTTCGCGCGCAATGAACTTGGATTTCTCCAATTTCAAAGTTATGTTATTCTGCGCTAATTTTTTGAGTACATGTTCTACTCGATAACAGTGTTCCTCCCAGGTTTCTGACGTAATGAGCAAATCGTCTACATAGACTGTGGCAAATTGGAGTGCTTCTTGTCCAAGTATTTGGTCCATACAAGCCACAAAGATGGCTACTGAGTTTACAAGTCCGAAGGGCAGTCTCTTCAACTGGTAATTGCGCCCTTCGAAAATGAACGCCACGTACTGACGGCTTTGTGGATGCAACTCCACTTGCCAGTAACCACATACAGTGTCCCAGGTACTGATAAACTTGGTGCCGTGAAATCGTTTTAGTATCTCCTCTATTTCACCGGGTGATGTTCGTCATTCACAATGGTTTTATTTAGCTCGCGCGCATCCAAACAGAGTCGGACTTGTCCGTCTTTCTTGGGAACAGCAATAATTGGACTAGTGTAAGGAGATTGACTAATCTTAATTATGTCACTGCTAATCATTTTATAAATTTCTGTTCTCACGGCCTCTTTTAGCAAGTGCGCGATTGGGTATGACCTCCGGTTAAATTCCACGTTTTCTTTAAACTCAAGTTTGCACTGATAGTTTTTAACCTTACCTGGCTCGTCTGAAAACACTGATTTGTATTTCTCGTATACACTGATTAAACGATCTGCTAAGTGTATGGGTATTTTTTCGTTGTTGGTTCCGCACTGGAAGTCTCGTATCTCTTGTATCTTCACTGACCATAAATCCTCTCCTCCATTGTTATATATATAATTGGTTTATGAAGGGGGCTGTTCTTTACGAAATTTATTTTACGAAGTTGTTGGTGTATTGGGCTGGGAAGTATATTCGCGCCTCCTACCAAATCTGCGGTCCACGTTATTCCGTCTGGGAATAGTGATACTTTCTCTTGGTTAAGGTCGATAATGGCGGAGTACCTTCTTAGAATATCGCAACCTACCAGTATATCGAATGGTAATCCGGTGGCGATCAAAAATTCCATATCTAAAGCTATATCACGGCTAACGACACTTAAGGAAACTTGCTTCCTAATAGTTTTGTTCTGGCGGCCAGTTGCACCTAACAAAACAATGTTATTCACTGGTAGCATAGGCACAGTTTTCCCACACTCTTTCTGGATTCTTTCCAGTTCATTCGCATTTATTATAGAAATATTCGCACCGGTATATATCATGATTTTCGCGGGAATTCCTTCTACCTCCGCTGTTATATACAATATCTCATTGTTATTATTATCGAGGCTCGTTTCGTTTTCCTCTAGAAGTTCTGTTCTTATATTTTTTAAGTAATTGTTACTTATTATGGTGATGTTTTTTAATTTGGTTGCCTCTTGCAACTCATCTTTGTACCCAGGAAGTAGGAGCAGCAACGGGTCGTGATAGTTTATCACTGCCTCCTCCCGTTTAAATTATTGTGGTCATCGCTGGGACTCGGATTGACAGAGGCATCGTTCTGGAAACTCTGTGTCGGTTCCTGCCGCGCTGTATCCTGTTCGAAGGTTATTTCCCTGTTTTGTTGTCGGCCAGGATCCTCCAGGCTGGTACTCCTTCTTCCATGTTCATGGCGTGGACCGTCCCGTTCTTCACTTCTTCGTCGTCGATCTCCACCGTGGAAACTATTCCTCCGTTGTTGGTAGTACCTTCTCGGCCCTCGATCTTCCGCTCTTATAAAATTAACCCTCGGGCGGGAAACTCTATTGTTATTATTATTATAATTACTATGGTAATTTCTATTGGGCTGGTAATATCGTTCATTATTACCGGGGTAGGGATTTCTCTGACTATACGGGCTGTTAGGGGGCTGATAATAATTGTTACGGTTATTAGGATATGGGTTATTGTTCCTATTACCGTTCGGGTTGCCGTTAAAGTTGTTGTTATTACGCGGCGGGTTATTGTTGCCGTCGTAATTACTTTGCTGGTTTCGGTTTCCGGGATGGTTATTGCCGTTACTAGGGTACTGGTTAGTCCTCGCCTCCGGTCTATCATTCCTCCTCCTGCTCTGGCGGTAGTACTCTTCATTCTCGTAACTTTCTAACAACTCCGTCATGGCCTGCACCGTCTTGATCTGGCTACCTCTCCTTGCCCTGATAATATCCTCGTCATAATGATAAGACAGTTTATTCACCAGACGCTCTTCGGGTATTGCCGGCTCGAGGTGTTTTGCCAGGCACACCTTCCCTAGGAAATAGGCTGTCATGGTATTGCCTATTTGGGCCCTGTATCATCCGTTGCAAATATTGTCTCTGATCAGGTTCTGTGTTGTTTCGGACCAGTATTTGGACTTAAACATGTTCCTGAACTGCTGGTAGTCTGCAATCTCGCTACGGTTCGCCATCCACCAGTTATCTGTCATCTCCCTGAATGACTCGTCCAGTATCTCCCGGTTATTGCTCCATTGACTCCCTCTATGTTTGGCGAAGTACTCTTCTATCCTCGCCAGGAACTCCATTGGTTTCCTCTTGTATTGCCGGAAGTTCAGCCATTCTCGGTTTTCGTTGATGGGTAATCCGGTGAAATTACTGGGTCTATTCCTAAAAGCTTCCATCTCTTCTTGGCTTTGCCGTACCTGACCCGTGATATTGGTCACAGCCTCTTCCATCCCATCACACCGTTCCGCGACTTGGCTCCGTACTCTCCCGAATTCTTCCTGAGTCTCCTTCCGTTGTTCTTCCACTTTGCTGCGACTATGCTCTTCGATATTCGTAAACTTGATGTTTACCACTTCCTTGAATTCTTGTACTTCCTTTTCGGTTTGGTTGCATTTTCCGTCAATTTCCCTGATTTGTTGATTCATCATTACGGTTTCTTTTTCCAATTTTTTATTTATAGCTTTCTTGTTAACGCTGATTTCCTTGTTCAGTTCTTCTCTTAACAATTCTATCCTTTCGTCTAACTTATCCAGATTCTCCTGGTTAACCTCCCTTAATTCTTCTCTTAGTAGTTGGTTATCCTCTCTTAATTCTTCCAACTTCTCCCCATCTTCTCTTCCATTTTCCTGTTATTTTCCTCCATTTTCTGGTTAGTCTCATCAACTTTCTGACTCAAAGATCGGTTGTCTTCTTTCATTTCCTTGCTGGTTTCCTCTATTCTCTTATTGGTGTTTTCAATTTTATTACTCAATTCTTCTTTGGTTATTATGAATTCTTCCTTCAAAGATTGGTTGTCCTTTTTCAGTCCTTCTAATTTTCCTCCCATCCTTTCTTCCATCTTCTTACTGAAGGATTGGTTGTCTTCCTTTGTGGAATCCATTTTCTTATTCAAGTCTTCTTTTGTAGATTTGATCTCTTCCTTTGTAGATTTGATTTCTTCCTTTGTGGATTCGATGTTTTTATTTATTTCTTTACTCATTTCCATCATCATTCTCATCAAGGTTTCCTGGAACTTAACATCTCCGGTTGTCGCAGTGTTCTCAGTTTGTGAGGGTTTCTCTGGTTGTGCGGGTTGTTTAGATAATACTGGCGGTAATAACCTTTCCACATCTTCCACTGGCGTCGCCTCTTTATTTTCCATATCCATTTCAACTTCCTTTTCGGCCTCCGCCGCCCGTTTCTTTGAGGTTGCACGTCGTTGCAATTTTCCCTTTCTCTGGCTTTATAGCTGCTGCCAAGCTCCAATTAGGGATTGGGCAGATTGTAGTGGCCTTTCAATCGCTAACTAAAACCCCTCAGTTGTGCGCCAATTTGTAACGATTACCTTTTATTTACTAGTAGATAAATATGTGTTTGTGTAGAAATAAAATTGTTTATTAAAAAAAATTGTTTTAATTAAAAATGTTTTTTATATAATTAATAAAAAAACAATTAATTAATTAAGTTTCGTGGTGTTCCGAAACGTTTATCACTTATTTTAATTGTTTTATAGACTTTTGTGTATTTGTTAAAACCTCTAGCCACTTATAGAATTGTCTCCAATAACAATCGATACTTGTTTATTTTCAGTTTGGAGGTTATCTTCCTTCTGGTGGTGAGATTCTTGTAGTTAGTTCTATTTAAATTGAAGTATTATGTTAGTTGTCTATATTAGAAATGAAAAACTGTTTAAATAGGAAATATATTAATAATTTTATTGACAATTAGTTATCTTGACTCTTGTCGATATGTAAATCGATTCTCAGGGTATCGTTTGAATTATTACACATTTTTTATATAGGTTCTTTGAACAGCTATGTTAGGGAAAGTCAGAGAAATAGGGCAAAGTTTGAAAAGTATAACATTACAAGGTAAATTCTTAAAATTAACAGTACATATATCAGATTCAAAGTATAGAAATAAATAAATATGTTGCGAACCGTCCTGTAGGCAGAAGGAGGCGGTGTTAAGTTGAGTTGTGGGTAATCAGCAATGTCCGCTGATGAAACTGAAAGTCGTCACCTCGCAGTTTTGGCGTTCAAATAAAGATGTTTTCCTTATGAATTTACGTCCTGGTGGCTGCAATTCTTCCTTCTTGTGTTGGTGGAGTGTCACTGGTTCAGTTTTGGTGTTGTATTCGGAAAAATAGTGTATATTTAAGTCAGGTTCACTTTTGTCGGTTAATCATATGTTAGGCACTTTTATGGTTAAGTGTTATTACTGTTTTAATGGGTTTAAATGTTATTTACACTGGTGTTCTGTGCTGTATAATGTTAGTTCAGTGTTTGTATATGTTTATTTCACTGTGTTGAACTTTAAAAATGTTTTTTACCGAAACTCTCGATTTTCACTTTCGGTTCAGACAATTATTCGCCATTACGGTATTCGTAACTAGGTTAAGATGGGTAAATTGCTCGTGTCAAGTGTCCCGTACAATGTTCAATAATTAACTCACTTACTTCCTTCATCTCCGACTAAAGTCTTAGCCAAAGCAATATTATTCCTTCCATTGTTCAAATTTTATTTTGCATCCTGTGCATGTGATAAAGTTACATTATATAACTGATTATACTTTGGTTATATTTTAAAATGTATTAGCTAGTTGTTACTTAATTTTATCCTTCAGTTCATTCTGCGTAATTTGATACCAAATAATGCCGTTTTATTAAGTTTTTGATCTAAAAATGATTTTTTTTCCTTAATTTTGTAATTTCTAAGTCCTAAGGTCTAACTTCCTGTTCTTTTCCAAATTCTGCCATTACCAAGTTATATTAATGATTACTAAATGTCATATTGTAATAAAAGGCTTATATTCCCTTAATTTCTTGCAATTAGATGAATTGGTTAAGTTTTAAAATATTACATATTGAGTTATACCCTCTCTGACATTCATTGATATTGTAACATAAATTAAACATTTTCTTTTTGTAAACAAAATAACAATTAGTATATGTTTCATACTATTAACATATAACAAATAATTCCAATTAATAGTTGTCTTTAACAAATCAGACATTTTTTATACTCAAAGATTAATAACGATACATAACAAATATCATATATAAAGAATGTTGTTCCATTCTAACATCTTAATTGGTTATTAACAATAATACCTATAATAAATATTTTATAATTAAAGAATGTTAGTGGTTCTGACCTGTTTAAAATTGCTTATTCCTAATACATTTTTACATATCTTATTCTACATAAACAAAACCTTATTTACTATAATCTTATACTCTATATTCCTTATATTAAGTTTTATGAACAGTTTTTATCTGTTTTTAATTGGGTTTTGGGTAATTGTACCCTGTCACTTCATTTTTTTTATTCTGTGCCTGCTCTTGTTTTATAAACCATTCTAATGAATGCCATTTAAATAGATTGGCAATTCTTTACTAAAACACATGTATTATATTGGTTCGATAATACTTTATTTATTATTTCTAAACAAGGATTAAGTCACTTCAAAGTTGTATCATTTCATTATTTACTTAGTTTGTGAATACCAATAATGAAACTAAGGTTCATTTTTTATAATACTAAAACTTGCACTGGTTCTCTTTACATTCCTTGATTCTATTTCTAAATGGTTATATAGTCTTAGTAAAATCAAGAAATCTATTTGTAGATTGTAATGAAGATTTGTTCTTTTTATTATATTTATATTTCACCTTGGTTCATTTTCAACTCTTAATCTATACACTTTTTTGGCTTATATCTATTGTACATGTGGGTTTTTGCATTGATACTTTGTTATACTTTTGTATTATTATTATATTTATTTATTTTGGGGTTTGGGTTGTTTTTTACAAGAGCATTCCTTCTTCTTGTGGATGCTGTCTTCTTCTTGTTTCTTCATTGATGTCTTCTTTTCTTCTGGTTTCTTCTAATTGTATTTTCTTCATCTTCTTGTGGATGTCATCAGGTTTTTGGGTTTCTTCTTCACCTACTCTTCTTGTTTCATACAAATGCATCACCTTTTATGGTGGATCTTGCCTTGTTCTGGGTTTCTTCCTTGTCTACTCTTCTGGTCTCATACAACAGATTTTCTTCTCTTTGTTGTGGGTTTAGTTATGTTCTGGGCATCTTCCTTGCCTACTCCTAACCTTCCTGGGTATTATATTTTTTCACCTTATTAGTTATTAAAATTGGTTTTGATGATTCATCACTTGTAACATTTATTTTATATGAACTTATATCTTAAATCAATGATTGTACTGCACGGTGGTTTTTAATTAATTCTTTATTCTATTGCTTTCTTCGGATTTAAACATGTTATTACTTTATTTTAATGATCAATTCACCATTCATTTTTATGGGCTTATCTGTCATGCTACAATATATATACTCACAAGACGCACAAACCAAAAACAAATCTGAAAATTCAAACCTATAGGACACAGGTGTGTGGGTAGACCCAGGAAGAGATGGCTGGAGGATCATTGAAGGCGGAACAGCCAGCACCTTGTTGTTCCGGGCTGTTTGGCCGTGGCGCAATTTGACCATCAAACATTTCAACCGCCTTCTCCAGTGCTAACAAACGACCTAACAACACTAACACGGATGTCAGGTCAAGGCTTTTACCACAGTACTGTGGTCACTAACATACACACCACTGTGGTCAGGTTAGTGTTAGTGTGGTTAAGTTAGGTTAAGGCCTTGTCCTGTCATCCGTGTTAGTGTTGTCGGCTCGTTTGTTAGCACCGAAGACGGCCGGCGAAGCGTTGGGCCGGTTGAAACGTTTGCTAGTATGAATAGGTTTTGGACCACGACCAAATAATTTTAACGACTTCTCCTGACCAGACTAAAACAAATAGTGCCCTTTAGGTACCTGATCCCTGAACACCAATTTGGGTTCAGAGAAAAACATTCTACAGTGCAGCAATGCCACAGAATAGTAAACACAATTAGGGATAGCCTGGAAAAGAAGACGAAGTGCGCAGCTGTCTTCCTGGATATTCAGCAGGCTTTTGATAAAGTCTGGCATGAGGGCCTTCTGTACAAGCTGAAGAAACAACTTCCTGATCCACTATATTTACTGTTGAAATCATATGTGCAAGATAGACACTTCCAAATCAAAATCGAAGACACTGTGTCAGTAATCTCTCCTATAAAGTCGGGAGTGCCTCAGAGCAGCGTTCTGGGGCCGTACTTATATCTTATATTTACTGCCGACCTACCTGTGACAGACTACACTACCACCGCCACCTTCGCTGATGATACCGCTATCCTCGCAGTAGATCCCAACCCGGAACGAGCCTCTGAGAAACTGCAAAGCCATCTTTACCTCCTGCAAGATTAGTTCCAGCTGTGGAGGATCCGAGTTAATTCTGCAAAATCCACTCAAATAACCTTCACCATGAAACGTAGCTCTTGTCCACAAATCACCATAAACGATGAAACCTGTAAAATCAGAAGTTAAATACATGGGGCTGCATTTGGACGACAAATTAACATGGAAAGCCCACATTCAGGCTAAGAAACAACAACTCAACTTAAAAGCTAGGCAACTGTACTGGCTCATAGGTAGAAAATCTCAGCTATCTCTCGCAAACAAAGTCATCATATATAAAGCTGTGCTCAGACCAATCTGGACTGACGGTATAGAATTGTGGGGCTGCTCTAAACCTTCCAACACAAAGATTCTGCAGACAGTTCAGTCAAAAATCTTGCGTTGCATAACGAATGCTCCCTGGTTCATCTCTAATTATACTCTTCACAAAGACCTCAACATTCCATACATTTCTGATGTCATCAAGATGCACGCCGCTAAGTACAGGAACCGCAACATAGGACACAGCAATAACCTGATCAACGAGCTCCTCAATCCATCACTGGATGTAAGAAGGCTGAAGAGACAGTGGCCAGATGACCTGACCCGGTGAACGTGGTAATCATCGCTGGATGGTTCCCACCTCAAGTGACGACTTATACATCACTTTTACTTATTACCCTGTGAAATGAGTAGATTGTAAAACTGCATTATAATAAATAAAAAAAATTAAAAAAAAAATAAAAACATTGACTCCGACCGTGTGAGCCTCCGACAAGGTGGTGGTGCCGACGATCATTACTCGTAATTGTACAGTGAAACTGCATAAAGAAACGGCATTGCTGTTAAACTTTCAGATCCCAAAAGAAAATATTTGCTCGCTTTGCTCGTCACCACCTTCTGAATCACAACTTCACACACAGACGTATCTGTGTGTAACTTTCGCAACAAACCTGCAGCATATAAAACGCAATAATTAGTTGACGCTATGAGAAAATGAGCCCACGTGCCCAAACTTCGTTTAATCAACACCAAAGAGGTGAATATTTTATCAACTTCCAGTCAGCGGCGGAATCTGCCTCTCTTACGAACAGTTAAGCTGTCCAGTTCGATCAGATAACTAGTCAGCGACGATTTAAATATTGTGAACGCGCCGCTTGAAATATTTCTGAATAATATAATTTTGTTTAAAAACTATTTAAAGTACATTGTGTGTGTGTGTGTGTGTGTGTGGAATCGAAAACCGGTAACGTGTTTGTTGGTTGGTCAAGGTATGCCGACTGCTCCGCGTGATTGTTGGAGGAGAAAATATTTTCAAATTTTCAAGCAAAACAAATAACGTAATGCTTTTAACATAACTGAAATACTTTTGGAATAATGAATAAAGTATATAGAGCTTTTAAAGTTTTATACGGTTAACGTGCCTGTGTTGTGGTTTTTGAGGAATGCTGAAAAGCTCTGGGCATTAGTTCCATGGCCCTGCTTGTGTTTACAAGTGGTAACAAATTAGTCTTCGTCGTTCCCCACCTCCTACTCTTCCTCCTGCAACTATGCCTCTTTGCATCATGGCGCGCTCGCCCCACGTTTATCCTTCCGATCATGGTCGGCACTAGTAAAAGGCCGGAATATTAAACGTGGCAACGTTACGTCTGAGGCCTATAAGCATAGAGTAATAAAATAGCTAAAGTAAACATGTTATGATTTTATTTAATTTCATAACATTACTATAATCATGAGTAGGCCTGTTTATAGCTAAATCTAAATTACAGGTCTCTCCGCATTTAGTACTATGCGTTTAAGTTGAAGAAATTAGTGAATTAGTGTTAGGACTAACGTATTAATTTTGTTCGAATGATTGAATTCGTCTCATATAAGTGAGTTAGTTATTATATTTCTTAAATAATATAACAGTATTTTACATAATAAACTTTTAATTTGCAAAAAAAAAGAATTATAAACTGCCGTTAACCGACAATTAAAAATGACGCGATTTGATTATTGAAATACATAAACTAAGAGATCGTCTAGTCAGCCTCAAATACCAGCTGGTTCCAGTGTTGCCACGTTTAGTATTCCGGCCTTCTACTAGAGCCATGCTTTGGTGCATTTGTTACATTTCTGTTTGTAGTAACAGGGTTTTGACTTCGATCTTCTCGACTAGCCTATGCATTTTATTCGTCATTCAACTTCGTGTATTATAGAGAACAACTAACTATGTTTGCTCCAGAACGCTAACCGCTAGTGAAATCGCTTCACTTGAGGATTTCACAAGTCCTATCCTGAAAAGAGAAAAAAAAGAAAAAAAATGAAAAAGAACAAGCTCGCGAATTCTTAAATAGCGCCGGGGGTGGAAAAATCAAGAGTCAGGACAAAGAGAGTCCTGATAGGAAAGATTAAAGCTACAGACATAAATAACTGGAGGCAATTGTAGTATCTAGAATGATAATCCTCAGAGACTTAAGAATAAGGACATAGAGAGCTCTGAGGGGTTGACTGCAGCAAAGGGACAGAACTTCTTGCAAAATACTGAACTTGTGCGAAGGCCAAACACAATGAAGACATTTGCCTTGATGTAATGTGGCAAGTGACAGGCATTACAAGAACAAAGTGATTAATTATTAGAGGAATGCACCATAGGAGGCTCATCCTACACCTTGTGATTTAAATTATAAGACACAAATTGATAGATGGGCGTGGTCCAGTCTCAATGAAATAAACAGAATTTTTCAAATCTAAAAAGCAGAATCGAATTTACCGATTAACTAAAAAACGTACAATGTATACAAAGGAAGAAAAATACATTTCAACACAACCCACAAGTTGGTGAGCTTGCACTGTCTTCCCTTCCGACTGTCTCGTTATCACCACACACCTTCTTCCATCTTCTACCCCATCCATGTACTCCTTTCTTTCTCCTTTCCACATTCCGATCTGTCAGCGTTCTTTTTTCATCCACTTCCTTAAAACTCATGTAATGCGGATATGTGTAGAACTGTTTTTAATATTTGCAATTTTGATGTTTAACGACCTCACTTTAAGTGATTTTTTTATTCTGAAGATGAAACATATGTTTCGAAACGCATAAATATTATAAACATTTTTGTCTCTTGTTGGTGCTGTAATTCTACTTTTTACATCACTGTTGCAAAGACATATTCAACAGAAGCAAGAATTAATGATGAAATTTGTGTTAGTGGTTGAAATCACAAGGAGAATGATCACTGTTGCACACCACTATATAAAAATTATCCCGATTAGCGCTTCCAAGCTCCACAGCTCATCGTCAGATCGGAATTGACAGAAATTATGTGAAAACTGTTAAGAGAAAGATCTCGAAAACTCTCCATCCATCTAGTAAACAAAGTTATGGCGCGTGGGCGTGCCGTGAGGCTCTGATTGGGCCAGCGTTTTTCCTTTGTAGTGTGGAAGTGTCTAGAGTTTTGTAGTGGGGGAACATTTTTGTCATTGATGTATGTATACCTATAGAGATTTCTCGATCTTTCTGGTTGTCTTAGAAAAGGTATATAAAGTGTCGCTCTTTAGTGCAGTTCAGTTCAGTTAACAATTGTGTGTCAGACTAAGTGTATCAGTTTCTGTGTATTTGTATACTAAATAAATCAGCGCCTGTATCTACATCAAGTGTCGCTTTTATTTTATTAAACCTTCCGTAGGCTATGAGCCCAGGCTTTGCTTGAGTGTAGTGCAGTGTGAAATCAAGTGTGTGTACAAATATAAAAAAATGAAGAAAGCGCTAACTAGTTGAAGAAGCAAAATGGATATCTCGAATCTAAAAATTGACAGGTTGCGAAATAAAGAAAATTGGCACAAGTGGCACTTCGTTATAAGAACAATTCTAGAAGATGACGACGATGTGCTAGCTGTTTGTGAAGGAAAATTACAAAGACCACATGAAGACCCAAAAGAAGATGAATATGAAGAAATATTGCAAAAGTTTTTGAAGGCTGACAAAACTGTCAGGAAATTGATTGTGACTACGATCAAAGACAAGCCATTGGAGCTGATTATGGTTGCACAAGCGCCAGAGAAATGTGGACAAAATTAAGCTCGGTATACGATAGAAAATCCGATGAAACTCTGTCTATTGTGCAAAAACAGTTCTTCGATTATAAGTGGGTTGATAGTGAAAGTGTTGCCCAAAATATTTCAAAGCTTGAAATTCTATCGAAGAAAATGCACACTCTTGGAAGTTCACTACCAAAAGGCATGCTTCTCACTCGAGTTTTGTCTTGTTTGCCCAAAAAGTATAACCACTTTCACAGTGCCTGGGATTCGGTCGAAGAGAGTAAGAAAAATCTAGAAAATTTAACTGACCGATTAATGGCTGAAGAAGCTAGACTTCAAGAAAAGGACGATACATGTGAGTCATCAACGGCTTTGATGTCAAAATTAAAAGTTGGCAACGAAAAACAGAAAAATGAGTATCATCGGCATATTAAAAATTATCCGGAGAAGAAAAAGGAAGGATTATTCTGCACCAACTGTGGTAGGACCAATCATTTGAAAAGGGATTGCTTCAGGTGTTTCGAATGCAAAAGGAAGGGTCACAGGAGCTACAACTGTCGCCAGAAGAAGAGTAGCAATATAACGCTACAAGTTGAAAATGAAGTATCTTCATCGCATCCGGGATCATCTCCCAGAATAGCACTGCTAGGAGTCAAAGGAGAAAACCAAAAAACAGATATGTGGGCATTGGACTCAGGAGCAACGGATCACATGACACATCGAAGGGATTGGTTCTCATCGTATGAAGAATTCGCACATCCAGTAAATGTGAAGATAAGCAACGGTGATTACATGGCAGCATATGGAATAGGTAACATAGACTTAGAATCTTATGTAGATGGTAATAGATTAGAATGTACTCTTCAGGATGTATTATATACTCCTGATTTAATTAATAACTTGTTTTCTACTAAATGTGCGGGTAAGAAAGGTATAGATTGTTTGATAACAAATTTCAGTAAGCAATGCTTTTTAGTGAAAAATAAACAAATCATTGCAGTAGGCCATGAATTTGGAAACTTATTAAAATTAGATGTGCGTGTAAAACTTCCAAAAGCATGTAATTTTAGTAAACAAATAGAACCGGTTGAACAAATTGTAAAATCAAACAGAAAAATCGAAAAATCGGATGATTGTTATTCCTTGCAATTATGGCACGAGCGGCTTTGTCACCAAAACGTTAAATATGTACGAAATTTTTTGAAAAATGCGAATATTAAATTTATAAATGATGACTTCTTTTGTGATGCCTGTGTATACGGTAAGCAACACCGTTTACCTTTTCACGCGAAAACTGATCGTGCGACAGAAGTACGAGAGTTAATTTACACAGATGTTTGCGGTCCAATGGAAGTTGAATCTCTTGGCAAGAAGTCATATTTTGTTACATTTAAAGATGATTTTTCCGGATTTAGATATATTTATTTTATCAATCATAAATCGGAAGTAGTTGATAAATTAAAGATTTTTTGTTTGGAAGTTGAAAATCAATTCGGAAGAAATATAAAAGAAATTCATCGGGACGGCGGAAAAGAATATGATAATCAATGGGTAAAACGTTTTTTGAACGAAAGAGGCATTAAAGTGACAGTCAATACTCCTTATACACCCGAACAAAATGGTGTTGCGGAACGCGAGAATCGAATTATCGTAGAAGCTGCTCGCTCCATGTTGCATGCGAACGCGAATTTGCCAAAATATTTATGGGCAGAAGCAATAAACATGGCCGTATTTGTGATTAATCGAACAGCACCAACAAGACATGATAATAAAAAATCGCCTTATGAGTTGTGGTATAATAAAGAACCAAATGTTGATAAGTTAAAGATTTTTGGAACCGAATGCTTTGTACATATACCTGTCGAGAAACGTAAAAAGTTAGACAAAAATGCAATTAAAGGCTATCTTGTTGGCTATCACGAAAATTGGCTTCCAAACAAAAAATCTTTAATTTATCAACTACTTCCGATTTATGTTTGATAAAATAAATATATCTAAATCCGGAAAAATCATCTTTAAGTGTAACAAAATATGACTTCTTGCCAAGAGATTCAACTTCCATTGGACCGCAAACTCTGTGTAAATTAACTCTCGAACTTCTGTCGCACGATCAGTTTTCGCGTGAAAAGGTAAACGGTGTTGCTTACCGTATACACAGGCATCACAAAAGAAGTCATCATTTATAAATTTAATATTCGTATTTTTCAAAAAATTTCGTATATATTTATCGAGTGTATGTTCCAAGTTTAAGAGATGTAGTTGTAAGTAGAGATGTTTTATTTAAGCCTGAAAAAGTATCTAATAGTTCGGTTAATATTCCTTTGAATAATGAAAAAATAAAAGATATTGTAAATGAAAATGAGAATGGTAATATTGTAGAAAACACTAATAACAGTTGCAAAGATAATGATTACAAACTTGAAGAAACTTTGCAAGAACCCGTACATTCCAGTATTACAGAAAAGCGGAATTTATAAATTAAAATGTAAAGACTGCAACAAAGTGTACTTAGGTGAGACAGGACGAAAATTCGTATGCAGGTTGTCTGACCACAAACGTGGAGAAGGTAATAGAACAACGAATTCGTTATATGCAAGACATTTCATAGAAGACAACCATAAGTTTGTTAATCCTTTGGAAGACTACGAAATTGTAAAAATAGTAAATAACACAGTTGAAAGGAAGCTTAGGGAGGAGTTAGAAATATTGAAAGAAAGAGAAAAAGGGTTAGACAATTTAATTAATATTAAAATTAAATTTGATAATGAAGAAATATTTTATAACATAATTAAGAAGTAAATGATAGAGGACAGATAGATAAGATTAAGAATTATATTGCATAGTATTAATTGGATGTTTTAAAATAAGGGTGTGTGACTGACCCACGTGTGTGGAGAGGAAGAGGGTAAGTTTAAAAGGACACACACACACACACACACACACACACACACACACACACACACACAACACTGAAACACAAGGAATTTGCTAGAAAAAATATGTAACTGTACAGATGGTGGGACAGGGTTTAGGGGGTGGGGAAGGGACATTTCTATTATAGCGTGTTGTGTGAGAGCATGGTGGGGTGAGAGGGGTGGTGAAGGGTTTGTTTTCACATAATTTCTGTCAATTCCGATCTGACGATGAGCTGTGAAGCTTGAAAGCGCTAATCGGGATAATTTTTATATAGTGGTGTGCAACAGTGATCATTCTCCTTCAGAAGCAAGAATTATTGAATGTTCAGTGAAGTTGGTGAAGTGAATATTCTGCTGAAATATTAGAAGGTTGATAAACTCGTTCAATAGATCCATTAAAATAACAGTAGTTTGTTACAAATTGTAAGATTTCGGACATTAGCCATCGAAAGATAATTAAAATTAAAAATTAATTTTAACTTACGATTTGTAATGAGTATATTGTGCCATCGATTAATAATAATTTTAAGCATCGCATTAACAGTAGTTTGTGTCTTTATGTATCTAAAAACTCGTATGTTTCAATCTACTGTTTCTTTTTTATTTTTACAAAGTCAGCGTCCGGTGAAAGCAAAACCCTGTTCCCAGACCGTAAAATTTAATAAGCGTTCCATTTTTATTTTATCGCGCGCATAAATATAAATTCACCATACGCGAGACGTGATCGTAATAAGCGACGAAGCAAATTGTCTCCTCTGGTCGCCGCTCACAATTTAATTGTCATGTTAACGAAATTTCCCGAGAAATCATAAGTTACGAGCGTTTTATGAATAATGGATTTAGAAGGCAGTGAGCAGCAGCAGCAGCAGCAGCAAAGAGATTGGTAATAAATGTTTGATTACGACGGAGCAAGGTTACTGACAGGTCAGCTGTAAATCGGTCTCGGCAACAATAACCGACAGCGACTTTATGCCTCCACCGCCATTTCGCCGTCCCTTGGTGGTCTATAAATGCCCATTGTTTTATGGCTATTATTTTGAGCATCGCATCAAAAGATAAAACCTTAAGTACACCTACCACCGGTCCTTAAAATATATTTATGGATTTTTTAACGATTTTACCCGCAGACAAACCCCGGCCCAGGTGTACCGGCTGATGATTGCCACAGTTCGGCTGTGAACAGACTGTTTGCAACTTTGTAAGAAGACGAGGAGGAGAAAGCGCACGCCATGTTTATAGTTCATTACGTTGCCCAATAAGCTGACGAAGTGCATCACAATGCGTTTTGAAAAAACAGTAAATTTCTTTTGTAATTTGTTTTGAGAAGAGGAGTGTTTAGTGGATCTTCCCCGAGGCCATTGCTGTGGTTCGAGAATGGTTTGTACTTGTAAACGGTCATAAACCGCTTACACTTCATATATTAGTTTATCATCATCATCATCTTGAAGGACCTATTTACAAGTTAAACGCCTTCTCCAGGACAGAAGAGAGGAGAGCATGCAAAAGAGAAGAATTTTTGTGTTATTCACATTCATCTTCATTCCATATTCCTTCATTCCTTCTGCAAACTCCGCTATTACTTTTTGCACTGCTTGTTGTCATTAGGTACGCAGAATTACCACATGGCCAGCAACTCAAATCCGATGCAATGAGTATTTGCTCCCTTTAAAATTAAACCTTCTGCGTTATCATCATCATCTTCTTAACGGTTTTAGGGATTAGCGGCCTGTTCCTATTCCACACTCCACATTTTCTTAGGTCTACCAACTTTTCGTCTGCCTCTAGTATTTTAATCTTTCGCCATATAGGTATTCTACTTTCTTCTATTCTATTCAAGTGTTTAATCCATTTTATTCTGTACTCTTTAATCCTTTCATTAACTGCAAAAATATCTAAATCACTTCCTATTTCTTCATTTCTTATATGTTCTCCTCTATCAGACCTTTTAACTGATCTCAGAAATTTCATTTCTGGTGTTGGTATTTTCTGTTCATCTTTTTCCTTTATAACCCCAGTTTCTTTCTACATTTCCTTTGTAAGTAACTCGTTGAGTTTCCTGCAGTTCTCCCATGTAATATCTTCAGATAAGTACACTGCAAGTAGGTTTATTTTCACTTGACGCGCGTTTTATAGAAATTTTCTACATTTATAAGTAGACAAACCAAGGCGTAAGACAAGGTTGTTGTCTGTCACCACCATTACTTTTAACATGATAATGTTTTTAGGCTGGGGGTCATTCCACAAAATGCGTCATCGAAAAATGTAACGCTTCCACACTTTCGATTCCCCACAGTCTAGAAATCTGTTGTTTACAAAAACATTATCATGCTTCGATGTTTCGGTTTCGTAGAAATTCTTTATGTAGTGCAGGGGGAGAAAAAAAAAGAGAGAGAGAGAGAGAGAGAGAGATTTTTAACCTTTATCTAGATGATCTCAAAAAATGGAAAGAACAATCCCCTGACGGTATTAAAATCAACAGAAATAAAAGCTTGAAAACTATTCTCTTCGCGGATGACCATGAGACGTGTTCGCCACTTCAGAAGACGACCTTCAGCGAGCAGTATACATCTTACATAAAATAGGAAAATAATATATTAGTTAATCTAATATTTTATTCTTTATACTAAATTAAGATTTTCAAAGCAATCAAGATATATGCAAATTTTTAAGCTTTAATGGACGACTTGAACATTGTTGAAATTATTATCAGCTGCGCTGTTAGGTCGTCGTCCACAGTATTGTTGTTATTGACAATCGTTTCGGCCCCACCATCCGAGTCCATCATCATTGTCTAGATTGGCACGGTGTCCGCCAATTCACCTCAGAGATGAGGAAGAGACTATGTGTTTTGCCTGAGAAGGCCCGCTCTTTATACGCTTTTGTAAAGTCTGTAAATTTCACGGACACAGCGTGCACGCACTCGCGTTGGTGAACACGGCCGCAGTTGCCGCTTGAGACAGTCGGGAAAGCCTGCGGTGGCCGAGCGTGCGCTCTCCAACGCCGACCATCGGGTTCTCATTAAGGAGACAAACATTTCGTCCTCGGAGAGTGCCTGCTACTCTCGACTGCATGTGGAGTCCGTAGATCTCTTGAAACATGTTTCCGTTGCAATGAATCGAAGGGGGGAAAGCCTCCCATTGAGTAGACTCTGGCATGCTGTGCTCCCAAGCCAATCAGAAGAAGAGTCAAAGGATGCACCCTAATAGACTGCACAAGAAATGCAGGCATAAGACAAGAGCTGAATATAATACTCGATAGACGATAAAGTTAAACGAAATAAAGTAAACTGGATACAACTCATAAATAATAATAATACTAAGAAGAAGAAGAAGAAGAAGAAGAAGAAGAAGAAGAAGAAGAAGAAGAAGAAGAAGGAGAAGGAGAAAAAGGAGAAGGAGAAGGAGAAGGAGAAGGAGAAGGAGAAGGAAGAGGAGGGGAGGAGGGGGAGGAGGAGGAGGAGGAGGAGGAGGAGGAGGAGGAGGAGGAGGAGGAGGAGGAGGAGAAGGAGAAGGAGAAGGAGAAGGAGAAGGAGAAGAAAAAGAAGAAGAAGAAGAAGAAGAAGAAGAAGAAGAAGAAGAAGAAGAAGAAGAAGAAGAAGAAGAAGAAGAAGAAGAAGAAGAAGAACCAGTTAGGGGTGCCTGGTTACATTAGCACCAAGAGTTTTCATTCTAAGGGCAAACAGAATTCAGTTGTGAATTATGGTCTGTTAACTTCTCCAACGTGATGCTGGTTAGTTGATACTACTTTCCAGCTAAGATCGTGCTGGTACAAACGTTTATAAAAGTGGGCCTTCTCGGGAATACCGCGGCTATTGCCTCGGAGCCGAACGCAAACTCTGCGGTCGTTAAGCTGTAGCGCCAACTTGACGCGTATGTCGGGTGGGCCGACGACTGGAGAGTTGCTGTTAACGCTACCCAGGGGTGCCCACAGAGGGGCGATCATAGCGCAGGTTGCGCATTGAGAATTTTTGGGGGGGATTTTTCGGGTGTATTTAAGGATTTTGGGGGGGGGATTTTTTCAAGAATAACATTTTAAATCCAACATTGATGGAAATTTTTACCGTGTTTGTGCAACAAACTAAGCTATTAGTAAAAAACTAAAGCAATTGCATATCTTTATGATTGTTTTAACGAACAGGCAGCATAAATGTCTCTACCAGTACAACTAGTAGTAAATTTTGTTTTGGAATTTGGAAAACTGACCCTGGCAGCCTGCAGCAACATCCTGTCAATGAATCAGAGGGTACGTGAATAATAAATCGTGAATGTAAAAATGTGTGCGTGTGCTAAGCTTGTAGACCGGCGGGCAGTGGGAGGGGGGATTTTCGATTGGGGGGAGTGCTGAGACTTTTGGGGGGGAATTGCGCATTGGGCCTTGGGGGGGGGGCACCCCTGACGCTACCCGTACACACCTGGCGAACCTGTACACAGTACATCCGTCAACGCGCCTAGTCGCAATTCAGTTGACTCTGGCCCGTGGTTTCGAGTCCGGCGATGACTCCCCGGCTACGTAAGCTCATAGTCAACACACGTGAACAGGTAAGCCTGTCTCGTGTGGGGTTACCTTGCACGCTGTCATAGGCCGGCGCTCCAGCGCGTTCTCGACAGGGGACTTAAGCTCACGTGTAAAATTCTCCGGAGGTTCTCTTCTCAAGCTTTGACAAGAGGTCTAGGTGTTCGATCTTTTGAGGACACCTTGAGACGCCTGGCGCGTAGATTCTATGGTCGGGCCGCTCGTGTGACCCACAATCCCCTTATCGCCGGACCCGGTAAATACCATCCAAACCAGGTGGGTCTTGGAAGCGACCCATTTTGTTAGCCCCGGTGGTACAATCCACCGTCGAGGTTCGCTTCAGGCCCTTCATAAGTAAAGAAATAAAGTATATAAATGAACTCTAACTAACCCAGTGGCAAGAGTACTAACTGAGACTCAGGACACTGCACATCTCGCGACTCGCGTCTTCATTGTAGAGCCTGTCCATTCGTGTGCAGCCTTTGACAGATCGCAAAAATCCAATCTCCGTTGCCTGTATTCTAGTGAGACGTTTTGCGCCGAACCCCAAGTTTCAGTCCCACACGGTAACACTGGCACAGCCATTACCACCATAAAATGCTTCGCATTGTTTTACTCCAAATTAATGACACTGAAAAAACTGTATGAGAATCGTATTTATAAAATTACACGGGGAAAAACAGTATTTTCCTCTTTTTTTCTTGAGGAAAAAGAAGAATCCAACCTTTAAGCTGTCTCTTCCCCTCTCCCCAGAATAAACTAGTTTCATGCCCCGCTCCCCAACAGCAGCTCCTAGTCATGCCGCTGGCTAACAAGGTTATCATTTTTCTTGTCACGAGACGTAGAAAGAATGTTTTTTTTAGAGTGTTTTTATCGGCTGTATTATGTTGGTGGACAGAATTCCTAATGAATTAATTACAAGTGGTCGTGTATCTCAATAAATGAAACAACAGAGTAATTCAAAAAAGAATGAAATGACGTTTTCGAAGCTGGATGTCAGAACTGATGGAGATTACCTAAACAGCTATAAATTCAATCTTCTGTTGTGGCGTATTCATTGTTCATAACCTAAAGATATCGTAACATAAGATTTATAATAAAGTTTTAATTATTAACATTTTTAATTTTGATCGATTTCGGTCATAGACCGTCGTCAGGTTTACTATTTACAAAAAAACGAATTCATAAACACTGATTAATGATCGTGAAACGTACGTTGTGTCCAACGTTTCTCGACTGATTTTGTTGCGGAGTGTTTATCAAATATACACACACTTATTCCTTACTAATGGTACCAATAATCTCAATCTTCTATTGTAGTGTATTCAATGTTCATAACCTAAAGATACCATACATATGATTTATAATAAAGTTTAATTCATTTAACACAAATAAGCCACCCCAATACCAGGGATAAAAAAGATGACTCAACAATATAATAAGTAGTTCATAATATAAAATGTTTAAAATAATGAAGATAAAATGACGATGACACGACAAACGACGACATGACCTAATCCAAGTGATTGACCAAACGAGAAGAACAAAAAGAAGAAGGGAACAACGAAACCAAACAAGAATAAAACCAAATAAGAAAGTGATTGACCCAACAAAAGGAAACAAAACAAGAAGGGAAGAACAAACCAAATGAAGAACAAAGTGAACAAAAGAAAACAAAACAAGGAATTGAGTGACTCAATGCAACATAATAAAATAAAAGCAAAGGAGAAGGTGGAGAACCAAGATATAAATCAAATACACTGAAAGTGAAGAAGGAGGAAAATGAAAAGGAAACAAGCCCAAGATAAAGGAAAATAAAAAGGAAATCAAATGATAAGACACAAACAAATAATAGAGAATAAAAACAGGAGAAATGGTACACTCAAATGTAATATCGAAAAAGAAACCAATAACTAACTTAAGTAATAAATAAATATTATTATCAATTAATTAATAAAGGTAAATGATATTTGATGAAACTCAATTAAAGAATGTTAAATATAAAAGCAAACTAACCCACAAATTAGAGTTAGATGTAATGATGAAATCAATAGAGACCTAAAATTGTTAATATTATTAATGATATTTGTAATGAAAGAGATAGTACGGTAGTGAGAAAGTAATTATAGGGATTACCCATTTAGAAACACTTAAAACAAAAACGTTTAAGAAGTGCAAAAGTGGAAGTGTAAAAAACCCAAAGTAAAGTGATAAAGAAAAAACACTAAATAAATTATAATAAACAAAAGATAATTTAAAAGTGAAGGTGATGAATAAATAAGAATAATGTATTATAAAGAATGTTAGTATTGTGAAAAATAGTGAAGGATAGAAAAATAAACACTTAATATATCAATAAGAAACATTAAAAGATTAACAGTGAAAATTATTAGTAATTAATAAAGTTGTTAGGAATAGTATTAAGTGTAAACAATTAATTAAGATGTAATGAACACTGAAGAGTGATGATAACAGTATTAATTAAGAAAGAATATTATTGTCAAGTTTAGTTGAATACAATTGTATTTAAAAGGGAGAACCCCATGAAAGAGGAAACAGATAGTGTTATCATGGAGTGAAGGTAAAGATTATTTAAAAAATAAGAAGTTAAGACAAATCAATAAACACCCCATGTTATAAGGGAAAATTATTTAAGTAAGTTCAAAAAGTGTGATGTTGTTTAACACCCAAGAAATAGTATAAAAGGAAATGAATTTTAAACTAACACTACATAATAATTGTTTAATCAAATTTATGAATAGGATATAGCTGGAGGAATTACACAGACCATAGGCCTAGATGTTGTATTTTATGTGATCAAAAATAGTAAATAATAGCCACATTGTTATTATTGGCAAATTAAATAAGTAAGAACGTAAAGCAATGTATTGACTTAGAAAACGAGAAAACCAGTTAGTAAATAATTAGCAACCCATGATATATAAAATAATAGTGATATACTAATAACACCAAAACAGTTGCAAAACACATTAACAAATATCACAACCAATTATAATAACAAAACTAAGCTCATTAAGCTAAAAGGAGATGTAATTTGTACGAAATAAGTAAATACCAATAATGGTTACTTAGGCCTATGAAATGCCTAACTGTCAAAAACAAACTACTACAAATTGTAATAAATTAAGAAAGGATAGCAAATCCAAGGCGAATAACTAACCAAGGATAAATTGTAAATTATATTAAAAGCAAAATATTAGAATAAGGACTTAAATTAAAAGAGAAATGTAATTAGCAAATATTAAAATAATTGTATAATAATAATACATAAAATAACCCAATCTTATGGGATATCAAAATAATCTTTGAAAGGAAATACAAATAACAGTGATAATAACTAATACTTAAGAAGGAAGATGGAAGAATAAAAGCAATCAGAAGATATGCAAGGATTTTGAAAAGAATTCAAATTTGATAACAATGGTTTTTTGTCAATCTAAGCCAATCAGATTTAATTAGTAACCTTGACAACCACCGTTAGTTACGATATTACGGTTGAATATCGTTACTCGTAAAGTGACGCTCTTGCAGAACAGAAGTCGAATTTTGAACGGCCAAATTTTTAATTTAATATGTCAAAAAAGTAAACAAAATTCAAAACGATGAACCATTAGGAAGCAGACGAACGACCTGAACATTTAACTGAGGCCAAGGACCATTTTACCAGGAAATTAAAAGAAAATATGACTACATCCAACATGAACAGGACGCAAGATATACTTAAGCCCCAAGATTACTGAAAACTGATGACTAATGCAGCCCAAATACATTTTTGACTGACAACTGTTTATACCAAGTCGTCTGATTTGATAAGTATAATTGAATTACTCAAATTCCAAAAATAAACTCACCTTAAATATTTCTAAAAAGTAATTTGAACTCTCACTATAAACCGAATATTCTGTTTCAAAGATTAATTAAGAAAAATAAAACACTGAAAATTTGTTAACTTAGAATATAACCTGTTGATCTAATACGAACTTTATAAACACACTTAACTACACTACAGAAAAAATTGTAACCAAACACCTTATTGTTTAAGTACAAAATAATATAAGGCAATGTACTTTTTATTGTAATCATAAGGAATCGTTTTCTTATAATCAAAAGAACTCCAGATTTGAACGAGTACATTTGTAAACTAACTAAACAGCAGCCATGCTGGAATGGACAACTCGTTACAAAATCGATTTCGTCAAACCCAGAGAAAGGCGTCTCAAAATTAATGTCTGTGCAAATTCATTAATCAACAAGCATAATTTTAATTGTCAAACTGAAATATTACAAATCAACCATCAAAATAACTAGTACAAAGTGTAACCATTGTTTTTATTTCATAGGGAGTGTATTTGTGTCTTGAGTTATTACTTGTGTTTGTTAACGAAAGCTAGATTTGACGGCCAGCGCTCACGTTGCAATTCGACAAACTACCTACTCGATTCAGGAGGCCGAACAGGCGGGAATTATTTGAATGCCCCGGCCGTCATCGCTGAGAACACCCTTTTAAAATATTATTTAATACGTTTAATTGTTTTAAAAAACAATTTGGCGCCACCCGGGATTCACAAACCCCTATTTAAGAACAGGTAAGGTTACTACCGCGTTGTACTGGTAATTATAGCTTCGCTACGGACTTAGTTAGCGCAAGGATTGATGTAACGACTCCAGTGCGAGACGAACGCACACACCTATACATTACATACAGAATATACTCGTCGTTTACAGAGACGACCACATTCTATCGTTACAATGTTTACATTCAGGTCTATATATTATATCCGCTGATTACTGTATGTTGGTTTTCATTTCGCCGCAACATCTCAAATGTGATACGATTTTTGAAGTCCGTCGTGATGTTCAATAGGTTTCAATAGATATTCGTGGCCCTCCTCTCTGACGTACATGTTTGTATATTCGGTATTGTTCATATATATTAGATCCCATTTTCATCACTGGATGTTTTCAATACGGTTAAATGTTGCTGTATTGGACCACATTCACAAGACTGTTGTTTTGTGTGTTTGGCTACTGGTTGAGTTCGGATTTCAGTACGTGCACGGTGTATATGTCCTGACGATGGTCTATGACCGAAATCGATCGAAATTAAGAATGTGAGTAATTAAAAAACTTTATTATAAATCATATGTATGGTATCTTTAGGTTATGAACACTGAATACACTACAATAGAAGATTGAGATTATTGGTACCATTAGTAAGGAATAAGTGTGTGTATATTATAAATACATAACATTATCATTAGCTATAAATTATAAACTCAAAAAGAAGAGAGATTTGATACGATCGCTGAAGAGTTGATGCCGTTAGGGGCGACAAGACTAAACGTTCATAGGATGAAGATGAAGATGAAGATGAAGATGATGAAGAAGAAGAAGAACAACAACAACAACAACAACAGCAACAGGAACAACAACAAGAACAAGAACAAGAACAGAAGAAGAACAAGAACAAGAACAAGAACCAGAAGAATGAGAAGAAGGTTTTATCCCAGGAACATCTTGCAATAATTGCATATTTAAGTGGGGTTTTTTACTGATTAATAGAAACTCAAGCGATACGCTCAAACTAACAACAAAGGACAGAATAGTTGCATACCGGAGGTTTGTACTAAGTTACTGCTGCCTAAAAGCCACACGCGCCAGTTGGGAATACAGGGCCAGTTGCGGTAAACACTGGTTATTAAGATGAATATTCTAAAACGTTTTATTATTATTCGTGTTCTATTATGTTGGATAGTATCTGTAGTAGGTGTCGTCTATAAATTATTCAAATTACACAATATAACAGGAGTTACGACTAACATCAGTTACGGTAATGTTCCGCGGGTTCGAGACCGCGTCTAATGCGACCACAAATTGGCTAGGTTTACATTACCTGGATAATTTTGTTTTCTTGTTTATCTGATCGATCGATCGGTAAGAAATTGTGTATACCGTATATAATATGCCGTATTAGCGAACTAGTCGTATTTAAAAGGAACCAAAAACCACTCCTTGGTTTTTATATTTAGTTATGACTGTAGTTTTCTGTGAAATTGCGTTAAACCAATTCTTTTGAGCGACGGCCGGTTGAGTGGTTGTTTTCCCGGTAGCGTGTGACGTCATACCTGTTCGGTTATTAGAGTCGTTATTACGTGGGCTGTGAGCGATACCTCTGTGTGCTATTATGACTTGGCATCGACTCCCTGTCCCTTTTTTTTTGTGGTATCTTACTTGACAGAAATTACGATAAAGGTTCAATGTCAGTCGTGGAGAGGAACTGAAAATAACACGACGCGTGATATGATTCTATTTATGTTCATTGTAAATACAGATTTCTTATAATAAGACACATATAAACACTACTATGACCTCATACCATTTAATTATCCGCCACTCTTATTTGAATCTTAATTGTTTGCAGCAAAATCTATCTTACTCCAAATACATAGGACCAACTTTTACACGTTGAATCAGCTTACTCGCCACTCGACACTGAAGTGTGTACCACGACATTCCCATTTTTCTTACAGCGAGCTCGGTTATTTGACGGTTCGGATATTTAATGTTCGGATAACTGTCGCTCCACCGTTACTTCGTGTAACACACTGTACGTCTTCGGCTAATGAATTAACATCTCGACGACTTCTGGTTGCTACTACGTGTAAACGCGTTTATATATAATTTTCCAGTTTGCCGCGTTTGATTTGACTCAGTAAGTAAACGGTCTATCAATCTGTGTTGGTGGGGGGAGGGGCAGGCAAACGCCAGTAGTTGTCAACGCCAATAGTACCACCTTTTACAAGTTGAATCAGTTCACTCGCCATTCGACTCTGAAGTTCTCACGACACATCCAATTTAAAAAAATAAAAAACTCGGAATCTTTAACGATTTGAATTATTTTAGTCCTCTGTTAGCATGTAGCAATGTGGTACCGGTGCAAGACTGCAGCATCTGCGTCGAGCCCATGGCTGCCTGTTTATAAACGCAGTTCTGGTTCAGTAGACGGGTACCTAAAACTGGAAAGGACAACCGTCAACCGTTTAACTGAGATGGCGGGGGAGAAAGATTTCTTTATTTATTGTTAATTTAGCTGATCGTTGGTCACTGCCGCTTGAACCGATTCAGGTGACAGATGTCACCCGTCCCCAGTCCAGCGTGCAGACGCCGGGCGATCTCCTCGAGGCGGAGAGCCTCCGTGCCAGTGATAGCAAGTAGCAGCGACAAAGAGCGTGGTCGGCGTAGAAGGGTAGGAGGAAGGACAGCTTAGCAGATAAACGCTAGGGCAGGGGCAGATGTTAAAATTTATTGTATTTTACGTTTATTGCGGGTCATCGAGAATCGCCCGAGGGCGTTTCACCCCGAGAGAGGGAAGGCGGTTGCGTGGTGCTGATGGTCCGCAGGTAAGGGAAGGAAGAGGTCTCAGCTGCAGCAAAGAGAGTTGCAGCTAACGACCAGACAAATGCAGAGAGAGTAGTCCTCTGTTAATTTATAAGTTCAAACTTATTTCCTCTAGGCATTGTAACACAACAACAGTATTACCCTTACTAAGTGCTTCGGAACTTCTCTATTTTTCACTTCTTCGTATATCGAGTAATTAAATTAATTCTTCTTGTAATTACAATTGCATTTCTGACTGAGAATAGAAACTGTATGGCCAGATACTATCTGAGGGCAGCGATCTCTCCCCACAGAACCTCCTGGTGCCCACAGGATGGCGGTAGCATCCTGTCTTCTTCTAATAGTTCCTATCCGTTTCGGATGTTGGATATCATACAGACTATTTTAACTTTCTGTACTGCTGCACGGAATAAGTCACTTGTATTCATGCCAAACCAGATCCTTAAATTTCTCAGCCATGATATTCTCGGTCACCCAACTCCTCTCATTCCTAGTACTTTTCCCTGTAGTATGGACTGCAATAAGTAAAATCTCTGTTCATTTATCAGTGAGATGTCCCAGATACTAAAGCTTTCTTATCTTCACTGTGTTAATAACTTCCCTATCTTTCTTCATCTTTCTAAGAACTTCAACATTAGTTATATGTGCTGTCCATGAAATGCTCAGTATTCTACGGTAAAGCAACATTTCGAAAGATTCCAATTTTTTAGTTGTGGCTTCAGTCAAAGTCCAAGATTATACACCGTAGAAGAGGTCCGAGAATACGTAGCAGCGTAAAAGTCTCATCTTTGTTTGTTGATAAATCCTAACTTTTAAATAAACTGCTCATTCTAGTGTACACTGCTCTTGCCTTTTCAATTCTGCTCTTTATTTCTTGAGAGCGGTCTGGTCCCATTGTTCATTGACTATAGTACCAAAATATGTAAATTGGCTTACACGTTCAACTGGCCTTTGGTTTATGTTAAGGGTGCAGGTTGTGAACTTGTTCTTAGATACAATCATTAGCTTCGTTTTATTAATATTTATGTCTAGATCATAGCTACGGCTGCTGATAGACTACATCCTATAGCCTACACTAAATATATACCGATCAATCTTATCAACTATTTTCTAAAAATAAACACTTTTTCTAAAAATAATAAGCGACGTACAACCATTTCGTTTTTCTAACGGGAACAGTAGTTATTTAAGACACCGTACAAACTTTTGTACGTAACAATAAAAGTGGTCCACCGCCTCCTGTATCACGCGTATATGTGTGTGTGTGTGTGTCTCGAATGTGTGTCGCTCTGAGTGAGTGAGTGGAAGGAAGCCTATTTACTCGCGCGATTTAGAAATAATTTAATATACCACAAGTAACAATTTGTGCGCGTGTAATAACAGTAATTATAAAATTCAGGCCACAGCCTTGGCTCCGCAACCCCCCCGCACTTCACGATACGTCACTTAGCGACGCCTAAGCGCCATTAATTTCACACCTCGGCGTCGGCGAGCGCCTCTTTGATCCACCAGCACTTGAGGTGGTGCACTTTTTGCTTGGTCATTTCGAAGCGGGCACGGCCGCGGCGGTGCGAAAATAATACCCATTATTACTGGCCTTTAATATCAGTAGCGGTCGTAAACGGGCAGCTTCCGACCCATTGGCCGGCGCGTTGTAAAATAACGTCTTTAATGAATGGCCACCGCATTACTGTCAGCATTATTTTAGATGGCGTTAACTCAGCGGCGATGATTGGAGCCCCGGCCGGACGGCGGCGCGCGGCGACGAAATACACTAGGCCGCGGTGCACGCATAACGCGACCCGACCCGGTAACGACCCCGCCGCGGTTTTGTTTCTCTCTCACGGACTGGAAGTCGCCCGACTCCCCAGCTATCACCGTTAAATGACTTCTTGATCGTGAAGGCTTGTCCCGATCCTGTACCCACACTACATTTTTGAGGTTTTGAATATGCGATTCTATCGATATACTACTATCTGAAGAAGAAGAAGTGTACTAATTGTAAATTACTTCCTAATGTAAGGTGAAATGCGTGTGGTTTTCATTTTTGAGGTTAATTAATAATGGTTTTTGTTGTTTAGCTTACTGTTTAAAGAAATAAAAACGATGCTTGGGAAGAATATGACGTTTTATGTGTCTACACAATGCTTGAAAGAGATAAATATTAAAAGCAAAGAACATATTTTTAACAAAAACAACAACAACAAATGTAAAATGAAAAACACAATTATTAATGAATAGTAAAATTAAAACAAAGAAAAACAACGTATTAACAAATGACAACAAGATTTGTTATTCGTTAGGTGGTCAATATTCTTTTGCGTTATTCAGTAAAATCTCGAAAACTTCATTGGAAACAAATTTTGTGCAAAACACACAAACGAAATTGGTAACTTGTATAGTTGGTTGGAATTTTATTTACTAATAAAATTATAATCAATATTCAGTACATATCGATGCCAATAATTGCAGAATCGAAATATCAAAAAATCAGTCCGGGCACGGTTATTTGGACAGTACTAAATTTGGTTCCCCCTATAGTCACACAATACATGAAACATACTGAGAACAGGGCATACCAGCGCTGTCAGGTTGGTAACTGCAGCGATATGGGTGCCAGAACCATGGAGAATATTGGATTTATACGGGGTACGGAACAGCAGTAATATACATTTAAGATGTTACTTCTCCATCAGATTTGCAAAAAATACAATATGAAAATCTCCACTATAAAAACAAAGGTAATGGTATTTAGAGGCAAGGAGCCGATTTGTTTATTAAAAAAGAGGCAATACTATTTATTTGTTACTTATGAAGGCAAAACATGGACGCTGATAAAAAAGGAACAAGAAACACTAACAAGGTTTGAAAGAAAGATCCTAAGACTTGTTTATGACCCGGTTGAAGAAGATGACGAATGAAGAATCAGATATAACCAGAAGATAGATGAGCTAATGAATCACAAGGACTTTGTAAGATTCATAAAGCCTCAACATGAATACAATTTTTTGGTAACCTAGAGCGGATGGATGATCAGCGTGAGCTAAAGAAATTTCTGAGGGCGCAGGTCTATAAAAGCAGAAAGAGGGCCGACCTAGAATAAGATAGATGTTGATAACGAGAAATCCACTGAATTGTCAGGTGCTGGACCTGACATTAAACCCCTTTAATTTGCAGGTGCACCTGAAGACGACCGCACATTCTTCAGTGGCCGAAACGCAGTGTAAGCTAATTGTCCGACCTAACTCTTCTGAAATTGTTCGCATACCATCGAAACGTAGTGTAAGCTAATTGTCCGACCTAACTCTTCTGATATTGTTCGCATACCATCGAAACGCAGTGTAAGCTAATTGTCCGACCTAACTCTTCTGATATTGTCGCATACCATCGAAACGCAGTGTAAGCTAATTGTCCGACCTAACTCTTCTGATATTGTTCGCATACCATCGAAACGCAGTGTAAGCTAATTGTCCGACCTAACTCTTCTGATATTGTTCGCATACCATCGAAACGCAGTGTAAGCTAATTGTCCGACCTAACCCTTCTGATATTGTTCGCATACCATCGAAACGTAGTGTAAGCTAATTGTCCGACCTAACTCTTCTGATATTGTTCGCATACCATCGAAACGCAGTGTAAGCTAATTGTCCGACCTAACTCTTCTGATATTGATCGCATACCATCGAAACGCAGTGTAAGCTAATTGTCCGACCTAACCCTTCTGATATTGTTCGCATACCATCGAAACGTAGTGTAAGCTAATTGTCCGACCTAACTCTTCTGATATTGTTCGCATACCATCGAAACGCAGTGTAAGCTAATTGTCCGACCTAACTCTTCTGATATTGATCGCATACCATCGAAACGCAGTGTAAGCTAATTGTCCGACCTAACTCTTCTGATATTGTTCGCTTATTGGTCGGTGGTGTAGAAAATGAACAAGAAGAAGAAGACGAAGAAGAAGAAGAAGAAGAAGGAGGAGGAGGAGAAGAAGGAGAAGGAGTACAATCAACTTCGTATACAATGTGTACTTGTGTACTTTCGTATACAATTATACGATGGTAAGGAATAAACGATAGATACAAAACCATTTCACGGCTCACAGCTGTTTCAAACAGAATTCATTGCCGATACAAGGTAAATATTTTTATTTTATGTAAAATAAATAAGTTTCGCGCATTTTGTAAAGAATTAATACTCGACCTGTGTCACTGTTTTTGAACATTTTGGATGATGCTGTCTTGTCTTTTTAATATTTACGTGCAGAGATGAATTATCACAGAGGAAGGGACCTTTTGATTTACACAGAGCAGAAGTGTAGAGATTTTTGGATTTACACAGAGCAGAAGCGTGGAAATATATCAAAATTGTTGTTTGACAGTCACAAGGAGTCGACATTATATAAGATAGATAGGGAGAGAGAGAGAGAGTGAGAGAGAGAGAGAGAGAGAGAGAGAGAGAGAGAGAGAGAGAGAGAGAGAGAGAGAGAGAGAGAGAGAGAGAGAGAGAGAGAAGTCTGCTAGCTAGAGAATCGCGTGACACTAAATTAGTCACTAATTAACTGGAGGTGACCTCCTGGGGGTGTCGTCGCCGTGACTTGTGCTATTAATTCTTACCGCGGGTCTGCTGTCGCGCTGTATAAAGCCAAAGAACGGCAATGAGATTATCACGGCACAAAGACCGTAACGAAAATAAAGTCTCGTTACACTAATTAACGGTTACAGGTGTATAAAAGAGTGGTTATTATAATGCAAGCCAACAATACATAACGACGACAACAATTTGCTTACCTGTTGTTGTTGACAATTATTGATGACTAAATTTTTCGTGCCTCCATTTTTTTCGCGTCTACATTCAAGGAAGAAGGATAATGCTTCCCATAACAAGTCAGTTTGTTTCTTTGCTTTGTCTCGCAGAGACCACCGATTTTGATGCGTCAAGTGTAAAAACTAGTGGCGGATAGGGTACTGAGGAAATAAAATACCATGGCTTTTAAAGGTAGCTTTCCTGTGAGGTGTAAACTAGTACTGAATGATCAACTAATCGAGCAAGTGCTTACATTCAGTTTCCTTGGATGTGACTTGTGGTATGTTGGTCAGATAGATATGGACAAAAAATAGAGAAGTTTAATCATATGTGTGGAACGATGAGAAGAACGCAGAATGGAAAGGTCAGAAGAGATACCCTTTGAAATTTTATAAAGTGACGGCAGTGCCATGCGACCTTTGTGGCAGTGAGACTTGGACACTGAATACAAAGACCCAAAGCCGGATAAAGCCCAGTGATATGAGAATTTTACGATCAGTACTAGGAGTACCACGCAGGGACCGGATAAGAACTTATAATATAAGGAATGTCCTTGGGATATACAACCTAAACGAAAGGTTAAAACAATGCAGACAGGACTGGACAGACCATGTTGTAAGGATGCATAAGAACAGGATCTCCTTCTGATAGTTCCTATCCGTTTCGGATGTTGGATTCATACAGACTATTTTAACTTTCTGTACTGCTACACGGAATAAGCCAGTTGTATTCATGCCAAACCGGGTCCTTAAATTTCTCAGCCATGAGATTATCGATCGCCCAACTCCTCTCTTTCAAAGTACTTTTCTCTGTAGTATGGACTGCAATAAGTAAAGTCTCTGTTCATTTCTCATGAGATGTCCCAGATACTGAAGCTTTCTTATCTTCACCGCGTTAATAACTTCCCTTTCTTTCTTCATCTTTCTAAGAACTTCAACATCAGTTATATGTGCTGTCCATGAAATGCTCGGTATTCTACGGTAAAGCCACATTTCGAAAGTTTCCAATTTTTTAGTTGTGGCTTCAGTCAAAGTCCATGATTCTATATCGTAGGAGAGGACTGAGAATATGTAGCAGCGTAAAAGTCTCATCTTTGTGTTTCTTGTTAAATCGTGACTTTTGAATAAACTGCTCATTCTAGTGTACACTGCTCTTGCCTTTTCAATTCTGCTCTTTATTTCTTGAGAGTGGTCCCATTGTTAATTGACTATTATAGTACCAAGATATGTAGCCTAAGTTTTCTTACACGTTCAACTGGCCTTTGGTTCATATTAAGGGTGCAGTTTGTGAACTTATTTTAGATAGGCTACAATCGTTAACTTCGTTTTATTAACATTGATAGATATGTATTCCTTATTGTTTATTATAATGATTAATAATAATAATTAATAATTATTATTAATATTAATTATTAAATTCTTGGATTTCGTTGTCCATGACGTGTCCGTTACTTAACTAAATATCACTATAATATTGACGACTCGGAACACAAAGTTTTTTATAAGTAAAAACGTAAAGTTTTACCTTACAGCCTAAACCGGCTTTCACCTATAGAAGGCTTCATCAGAGGCTGTCGTTAGTAGCGCTGCTCGTCTTGTTGTTGGCGACGAGAAAGTGTTTCGAAAGATTGAAGCTGTGTGTGTGTGGTGAGATGTGTTCGAATAATGCGTGCGATTTGAATTGTGTCTGTTCGTTTAGGATGTCGTTTTTATTTGTTTTTGTGTGTTTGTATATTTCTAATTGTTCTAGAGTGTCTAGTTTTCGGCCTTTTGTGTGTACGTATAGTATGTTCATGTTATTGTCGATGTTTTTATATGTGTGGTTTGCTTCAATGAGGTGGTTTGCGAAGGTAGATTCTGTAGTGGTGTGGAGTGCTTTTGTGTGTTCAATGTACCTCTGTTTGAAGCTACGTCCTGTCTGGCCTATGTAGAATTTACTGGAATAAAAGTAAAACAAATAGTCAACAAAGCCAAACACATTATGACACATAAACAAAAGCCCTACATGAAACAAATCCGACCATCAGCACCTACACTCCAAGCGCTTCCCAAAATCCATAAAGAAGACATTCCGATCCGCCCCATCATCAACTACCGTAATGCCCCTGCACACAAACTGGCAAAATATCTAGACAAAATTATTAGACAACACACACAAATAGACAACAACATTGCAGTAAAAAACAACACTGACCTAGTAACAAAAATAAAAGACATACACATCCCCCATAACGCCACATTAGCCTCCTTTGACATTAAAAACCTGTACACAAACATCCCCATCTCTGAAACAATCACCATCCTACAAAACAAACTCAAACAGAACAACACACCAGACGAACTTATCAATGAAATAACAGAAACTCTGAACATTATCACAAAACAAAACTACTTTACTTATAACAATAAATACTACACACAGAACGATGGCCTACCCATGGGCTCCCCCATATCCAGCATTCTAGCAGAAGTCTTCCTCCAACACTTAGAAAAAACAAAAATACTCACAAACAATGACAGACACTCACATAAAATACTATATTGGCACAGATACGTTGATGACATTCTAATACTATACAGGGGAAACAAAAGACAATGTGAACAGTTACTAACGCACATAAACAAAATACATAAAAACATAACCTTCACTGCCGAATACGAACACAACAATACCATAAACTTCTTAGACCTCTCCATCACAAAACTAGAACACAGGCACAAATTCAGTATATACAGAAAACCAACTACAACTGACACACTAATACACAACACCTCCAATCACCCAATACAACACAAACTAGCTGCTTTTAGAACCATGATACATAGACTTAACAACATCCCCTTAGATGAAATAGACTACAAAGACGAACTAAACACGATAAAATATCTAGCAGAATCTAACGGTTATGACAGAACAATAGTCAGTAAACTCCTACACAAAACACAAAACAAACAACAGACAAAGACAGAAAACAACAAATTCATAACACTAACATACATCAACAAACAAACAGAAAAAATTGCCCACAAATTCAAAAAAGCAGGATACAGAATCGCTTACAAAACTACTAACAAAACAGAACACACACTATCAAAACGCATGCCCAAAGCACAAAACAAATTCGATCTACCCGGTGTATATAAACTAAATTGTTCAAATTGCAGTAAATTCTACATAGGCCAGACAGGACGTAGCTTCAAACAGAGATACATTGAACACACAAAAGCACTCCACACCACTACAGAATCTACCTTCGCAAACCACCTCATTGAAGCAAACCACACATATAAAAACATCGACAATAACATGAACATACTACACGTACACACAAAAGGCCGAAAACTAGACACTCTAGAACAATTAGAAATATACAAACACACAAAAACAAATAAAAACGACATCCTAAACGAACAGACACAATTCAAATCGCACGCATTATTCGAACACATCTCACCACACACACACAGCTTCAATCTTTCGAAACACTTTCTCGTCGCCAACAACAAGACGAGCAGCGCTACTAAGGACAGCCTCTGATGAAGCCTTCTATAGGTGAAAGCCGGTTTAGGCTGTAAGGTAAAACTTTACGTTTTTACTTATAAAAAACTTTGTGTTCCGAGTCGTCAATATTATAGTGATATTTAATTAATTATTAATTAATTATTATTGCTTTATTGTTTATTATAATGAACTCGAAGTAAAGAATATAAATGAAATTATTTCAATTTACAGAAGTCAATGGAGGGATCATCTGCAAAGGATGACAGAGATCGATTGCCGAAATCGTTTCTGAACTATAAAGCCATTGGTAGAAGAGACGAGAGTCGTCCGAGGATGAGATGGGTGCCCTAACAGGTTTATATAACCTAATCCTTGAAAAGGAGAAGAAGAAGGAGACCTCAGCTATTGAACAATTATGAACAACTCGGGCATTGTGTGAAGACTCAAAAAGGTGAAAACCATTGTGTAATGTGTTAATCTTAAAGGAGATAAGTGCTTAAAGCATAGAAATTCTAAGATGTATACATGGAAAAAACGCACTTAAAATTAAAAAACGAAGGGACTCTTAGACGATCTTAGATGTAAATCAATTAGTAACTTATGATTGGGCGGAACTCGTGACTGGATTGCAATTATATATAATGATAAAATATATTTCTTACAATCAATTTTAAATAACATTAAAATGAGAAAATTTGTTCCTTAGATATTCATATATGTAATAAGTAAAACATATTTTTACTTATTTAAAAAAAAACTTTCAAATGTGAATAATTTTTTAATTATTATAATTTTAAGTATAGTGAGAGTAGCTTTTATTTGTATTTCTTCAATAATATGAATATGGAACCTATGAGTGAATTTCACTGGAAGTTTCCAAAAGCCAAAAAATTTCTCCGCCAGTCGGGTTGTCAGCTGGCTCGTAACAGCACGGCGTAAGAAGGTCGGCGCTCCGCGAGTTGTAATTTAATCCTAACAAGGTGCCAACTAAAGGCGCTGAAGGTGTGTAATTTAGTTCAGTTTGGGTCGTGCAGAGTGCGTGGCGGTCGCTACGCGGTAATTGATTCTGTATTTAGCGGGATCGTAAAATGCGCCGCTAAACGAAACGCCCTCCCTTCCGTCCGTCCGTCAAGTAATAATAATAAAATAAAAAATAAAAATAAAAAAAACATCTTAAATATCTATCGCTAAACGGAGAAGAAGAAGCAGAAGTTGGTGGAACAAATTTTAACAACGCTTTACTGTGAAGAGCAGTTTCCAGTTGAAGTATCTTCATGAAGAAATAAAACGAGAATCGGTAACTAGAAATAGAGTGAATAATCTTCGCTTCTTTTTCTTCTTCTTCTTCTTTCTTACAGTTCAAAGAACCAGAAATCTGTGGAAATACACGTTCCTAGACAAATAACGAACTAAGAGAGCTAATATTTTATTTATATTTTTTTCAATTTGTATCGGGCATCTCAGGACCACATGCCAATTCCAATTCTTTATTCCTTGTTCTTTTCTTTTTCACCAATATTCTTTCATCTTTTCACTATGTGTGTTCCTGCGTTTTTCTCTCTCCTACCCTGGACTCCTTCCATTTTTAACACTTTTGCCCGGAAAACTTCTCTTTCAATTGCTTCTTCTGCGTTTATATTATTTTTCTCTAAATCCTTGTGGACTTCTTTAATCCAACTTGATGTTGAGTTCTTTCCTCACAGATATTTGAAGATCTGCTTTGTTAACCTATTGTTGTCCATTCTATATAAATCTCCAAAAAAAAATAGCCTTCTTTTCTCATTCTTTCTGTTATATTTTCTATACTTTGATATATTTCATCATTACTTCTCAAATTCCAACCTTCTGAAGTTTTTCGTGGGCCTAATATTTTCCTAGTAATTTGTCTTTCTAATATGTCTAACTTGTCTAAATTATAATTCAATGCTGGACATTCACTTGCATACAGGCATTCTGGCTTCACTACTGTACTGTAATGCCTTATTTTCGCATTTTTAGATATGCACTTTTTATTGTTAGTATCCTTAGTTATACCATACGCTCTTTCCATTTTATGAATCCTTTATTCTGTAGCAGATTTTTCTAAATAATTCTCTTGAATTATTTCCCCTAGGTACTTAAATTTTCTAACCCTCTCTATTCGACCAACAGGTTAGCAGGAATTTTGGCGCATTTTTAATGTTCGTGAGAAATTTGTTTTTTTTCTGCAGAAATTCTTAAGCCTGTTCTACTGGTTATGTCCTCTAAAAAAATTAACTTGTGTTACTGCAGATGTCAGGTGTTCATAAAGTATAGCAAAGTCATTTGCGAATGCCAAAAAGTTTATTTCAATATTTATTTACTTTATTTATTTTTAATTTATTTTATATAACAAATGTTAAATACTTTTTATTTAATATAACAAACTGGCTAGAGCGCTAAAGCAAGGTAAGGCTCCAACAAGCAACATGTTTGTCCCCAGCACTTTTTAACTATATACTGAGGACACCTTAAGTAATATGATGGAAGACCAGTGTCGAAGTTACATGGAGGCAGTTGAGGCAATGCCTACCCTAAAAAATTCTGTAGAATAAAAATTATAAATACGTATGAACTACATAACGTGAAGATTATACATTGTTAGCGCGACTGTCGAATTTATTAAACCGAAACGTGCTTTATTGAGCGACCGCTAGATGGTGACAGGTGAGATTCGGCATAGCTCGTTTAAAGCGAATGAGGCAACCTGAACTTGCCTCAGCGTTTTTTGTATACATCGTATGTAAGCAATGTGCGGGTGTGATAAGGAAGTGAAGGGAGGGGGATTGTCCCGCGCTGTACACATAGAGCGTTGAGGCATGCCTCACTTCAGTGGTCCAAACAGTTAAGTTAAAGCGCCTGCGTTATTTATAAGTGTGTTTATTTTATGCGGTTATTAAAAGTGTCCCTGTTATTCCGCTGAACTAACAGATGATGAAGATTGTTAGTATGTGTATGACTAATACGAGTATTGTGTATGACTAATACAAGGATTGTTCAATAGAAAGACATATAGAGCTGTAAAGCATTTTTTATTCAACGATTTTAAAAGAAGTCTCCATTAACATTAAGACATGAGTTCCACTGTTGCACTACCCTGTAGATTCCCTGCTAGTAAAATTCTTACGGCTGTTTGTGGAACCATTCGCTTACAGCAAACTCTACCTCAGCGTCCGATTTGAACCACCGTCCTTTTAGTGATTACTTAAAAAAATTTAAGATAAGATTTTTGACTACCCATTCATTAACTACTAGCTTCGCCACTGTGGAAGACGAAGAAGGATGTTTGTATAGACACACCCCCATACTCATAGACGACGGAGAGGAATTTATCCGGATTGAAAAAACAAACCAAGGCGTAAGACAAGGTTGTTGTCTGTCATCATTACTTTTTAACCTTTACCTAGGAAAAAAAAACAAAAAAAAACAATTCTCTGACGGTATTATATAGCCATTGTATGATCTGACCCCCTCTATCAAGTGCCAAAGGTCTCTTTTGAGGACTGATAAGCCGGTAGTAGAGATACAGGGCACTCTCGTGTCCTTGGAATGGGAAACCGTTCCTAAAGGCGGCAGTGTCTGAACCCTTATTGGGCGGCTGTTGATCCCTTTGCGACTAGGGGATTCTAATAGTCCACTAACAATAGTCCATGTCCGTGGTAACAAGGATGAAATTCTCAACGGTTTGTATTTGAACAATAGCCGAAGAGGCAGTCTTCTCCCTGGGGTTAGTACAGGCAGGAGCTTTAAGATAGCAGCCACTCACTCAATTTGTCTTGCGAAACGTTTGTAGCGTATCCAAGGGAAACTTATATTACTCACAAGCTCAAAGGCAAATTAATAATTTTAACCAGATAACAAGAACTCTCTGACGTGCTTTAAAACGCAAGGCAAGAAAAGAATCCATAATAAAATTATGGAAATCCATGGCAGTTCCTACCCCTTACTTATGGCTCAGAAACGTGTACAATGTCGGCTAGACGAATATCAAGAATTTAGGCTACAGAAATGACATTTTTGCGTTCTAGAGCTGTATACACAAAACTAGATACGAAAAGAAACAATCAGATACAAGAGGAACTGAAAGTTGAAGAAGTAAACGGAATCATCAATAAGTAGCCTATAGAGAAAGCAGGAAACAACACATTAGCAGAATGGTCAGTGACAGATTCCCCAAGGTAGCCTTATTATATAAGCCGAAAAGGAAGAGAAGCCTGGAAAGACCCAAGAAGAGATAGTCCGACTAATTTGGAGTCGGAACAGACTATACAGTATAAGCCCTGAAGAAGAAGAAGAAGAAGAAGAAGAAGAAGAAGTAGTAGTAGTAGTAGTAGTAGTAGTAGTAGTAGTAGTAGTAGTAGTAGTAGTAGTAGTAGAAGAAGAAGAAGAAGAAGAAGAAGAAGAAGAAGAAGAAGAAGAAGAAGAAGAAAAGATTAAAACTCATAAAAATAGAAAAGAATGAACCAAGTCTTTCATAAATTGACCATACACCGAATATTAAATATTACCATAACGTTCCACCCCCCCTCAATAATTGGGAACTGGTGACGGCCATGCATATATTCACTGGTATTGCTTAAGAGAAATATTGAGTAAGAAAATTACACTTCTGTTTTATTTCCAGTTTTTTCATTGGATAAAAGAGGTACAACGTAAGAGTGAAAATTTCAGGTTTCGGTTGAGTTGAGGTTAACTTGGTCTCTCCTCCTTATGCTACGCTCTCAATCATTGCCAGTGAATTACTGAAAGTATATATATATATCGCCAGTCGTGGCAGTGTACCAGACCGGCCTCCGGCGCAGACGATCCGACTGTGGCCAACAGCTCCGGGCTATCAACTGCGATCACTAAATTATGGTAGATTCCAAACACACGTTAATGGTATCGATTCGGCCGCGCCGCTCGTGTAGTTAAATCGAATTCCTTAAACGTTCAATACGTTACAGCCACCAAATACCGAGAATTTATTTTTTGTGAACGTACAACATTAGCGTACAATCTGCTTGCTAAGTCCGGTTGCTGCTCAGTACTTGCAGCCGAATTGTTGTTACAAGCGGGAATTATAATTTATATACAGTTTTGGTCAATTAAATCAGCGGCATTTTCCTAATACGTTGTAAGACCGCATTCTGACCTGAGTTCAGTTCTCTTTGGTATTCTGTACCCAATGTCAGTATATACATAACTCTGACAACGTCCTCCCAAGTACTGGAGAGGATGACTAACAGCTTATGGTCTCATTCCTTGATGAAGGGAAATATCCAACGGTACCTCCTCGTGGTGGGGGACAGACAACGCCTACGGGCGGCTAACGCGGCTCTGGAAACAGAGTGACAGCCGGTATAAGCTGTCCCTTCTATGCTTGTTATCGCAGGAAGAAGTTAGGGCACTCTGTTGCCCTTGGGGTAAGAAAATGCCCCTAAAGACGGATGGCCATCATTTGGGCAACGGCATAGGCTGCAGGAGGGAAGGAGAAACCTTCGCATTAAAGACCCGTACGGATATCTCAACCCCAACTTCCAGGGATGGTATGGAAGCACGAGCCCGGGATAACAAGGGTGAAGAAGACTCTGACGGTCAGAGATGAGAGAATGGAGCAACCCCGCATGTGGGGGACAGTACGCATGATGACTAGACTTAAGCCACAAGACAGCAGCCCTGTCACGTCATCCTCTGCAAAGCACTCGTCACTCTTCTAAAGCAATTAATTACTCGAATTCTTCACAGGAGAAGACAGAGAGTGTGATGGAGAGATACTCTGTGAAGACGGAACAGGCAAAGTGCCTATTCCGTGAGGTGCAGAAGAAGAAGAAGAAGATGTCTTACAGCACAGGAATTAATCAGTGATGTGTTGTCAGACATATCTTCTTCTTCTTCACTACATATCTTGGGCTATAGCCCGTTCAGACTTCACAGAGTCTCTGACCATTTTTTCCAGAATCTTCCGCGATCTCTTGTTCCCACTGGCCTATATTCAAACGCTTGTTTATGAATAAATAACGCGTGTCTACTTTGCGTTCCACATGGGACTTCCAATTCTGCCTGTATTCCTTTATTCTATCCAGAACCGACCATAACTCCAGGTCCTTCCTGATGTCGTCATTTCGTAGATGATCTCTCAAACGACATCCTTAACTACACAGGTATGACTATATTTATTTAACTTTATCTCAAATCAGGGATCAACCCCCCCCCCCGTAGAATTTTAGCGAATATTTTATAGTCACGTAACTTATTACAGGTACGTGTATTCAAATAAGGCTTATAAATAACTGTAGACACATAGACACAATTATATGGGAAGAATCTGGATTGTGTCATTCTTCTTCTTCTTCTTCTTCTTCTTCTTCTTCTTCTTCTTCTTCAAAGATTAGGCTTACAGCCTGTTCGGTCTTCACAGCCACCGTTTCCTTGGGCTGCCTATATCTCGTTCTCCATGAGGCTTATATTGACCATTGAATAAAGGCAGATTTTGTGAAAATCTGGACAAAAATCCTCCAGACACGAAATTTGGTAGAAAGTTAGGTTTTGGGGTCACTTCAATGGGGGAAAAAAATCGGACACTACAGCTCACTGCAACAGCTCACCGCTGGGCTCCCCTGGGGGGGGGGTTAAAAGGTGGGGCAAAACGGTTTGTTGTAAATATCTCAAAAACTGAGCAAGATATCAAAACAAGTTAAATATAAAAGTTGTAGCAGACTAAATTTCCCATCCAAATGGTCCTTAGTACTTTTTTCGTCAGACGCACTGGGACAGAGATATGAGCGCTCAAAGGTGAGACCTTTTTTTTGCAATTTTTCGTATAAGGCATTTTTACGAAAAAGAAACTTGCAATTTTTTTAGTTTAGGCCGATTTTTGTATAGCAAAAAGCGCTAAATATGGGTATGTAAGTGTTTGTACATGTATTACCAAGTATTTGGATGTAAATTTTTGCATGTATAATGCACACATATACACACACACTACAACTACAAATACCGACTCTCATTTTTGCACATTTACATGCATATACTGACTAATCCATGCGTATAGATGTGCATTTTTGGATTTAGACAAGTATAATATATATGCATGAAAATATTTCTACACATATTTGCACATATATGTGATTGTGTATACATGTATACAACTAAAAACACTTACGTTCAAAAATGAAGGTTTTTGTAGTTGTAGTGTGTGTGTAGACCCCTATATGTGTGCATAAATATATACATGCAAAAATGTACATCCAAATACTTGGTATTACATGTACAAACACTTACATACCCATATTTAGCGCTTTTTACTATACAAAAATCGGCCTAAACTCAAAAAAATGCAAGTTTTTTTTTCGTAAAAATGCCTTATACGAAAAATTGCAAAAAAGTCTCAACTTTGAGCGCTCATATCTCTGTCCCAGTGTGTCTGACGAAAAAATTACTAAGGACCATTTGGATGGGAAATTGGGTCTGCTACAACTTTTGTATTTAACGTGTTTTGATATCTTGCTTAGTTTTTGAGATATTTACAACAAACCGTTTTGCCCCATTTTTTAACCCCCCAGGGGGGCCCAGCGGTGAGCTGGAGTGTCCGATTTTTTTCCCCCATTGAAGTGACCCCAAAACCTAACTTTCTACCAAATTTCGTGTCTGGAGGATTTTTGTCCAGTAAAAATATGTATTTACTCACACTGAGGAAGAGGCACAACACCTTGAAACGTTTGTGATAGTGAGAACAAAAGTAAGTTCATTTGTGAAAGTTTTTTGTATATATTAATATTAAAAATCTTTATTCAATGGTCTAATACTGGATTATCTTTTTTGGTATTCTCGAGTCACCCAAATTCTATTTATAAGTTGTATCCAGTTTACTTTATTTCGTCTAACTTTATCGTCTATCGAGTATATATTCAGCTCTTGTCTTATGCCTGCATTTATTGTGCAGTCTATTAGCGTGCATCCTTTGACTCTCCTTTCAGCACCTTGAATTCGTTTTTAGCAGGGAACAGATCTCTTATAAGTACAAGTATCTGAGCTTCCTGTCACAAAGTGTATATAGGCTAATGTCAAAAATAGAAATTGTCCCCCCTCCCGATAAGCTTCGGAGAGCTAGAGGTTAGAGGGGGGGGCTTGGCAAGGGGCATTAGAGATCACTGTGATCTCGAAGACCATAACATAATAACAAGATGTGTCTTCAACTGCAAATGTTCGAAGACCAAAGGTTTACGCCAGGGATGTTGTCTGTCACCCATGCTTTTCAGAATCTATGCGGAGAAAGCAATAGAGGCTTGGAAAAAAGGTGCAGGGAAATTGGAATTCCACTTGAAGGTGATACAGTTTATTCTTACAGTTTGCTGATGACCAATTACTATTGGCTTAAGATTTTGAAGACACAGAGTACGTGACTAGAAAATTTATACAGGAATATCAGAAATGGGGACTAAACGTAAATATAAATAAAACAAAATACATGGCAATAGGTGACATTCATCAAGACTTGATTTTGGAGGAAGACATGGGGAAGATTTCATATGCAGAGGAATACAAGTATTTAGGGGAAAGCAAGACAAAGAAATACAATCCAGAATTAATTTGGGAGAGATGACTATATCTACATTAAATGGAATCCTGTAGGATAAGAAAATTATAGCAGAAACTAAAACCAAAATATTTAAAATCGTTGTTAGAAGTAGGCCTATCATTACTTAAGGCTCAGACATTTGGACTACTAATCAACACACAAGAACATAATTAATGACAGCAGAGGTGGACTTTTGAAGGCGTTCGGCAAGAGTGTCCAGACGTGAGAAAATTAGAAATGAAGTCATTAAGGACAGAATTAATGTGAAAAGTATTTAGGGGTGAAAATCACGGCCAGTGAGAAGCAAGACCGGTATAATCCAATAAATTGCGCTGTACAACACTTATAAATCAAATCAGTTTTGTGAGCTGCGTTACAGGAGTAATGGTGGGGGAGGAGCAGGAATTCCAAATAGCCGAGAATTCAGTTTTGCAATGTAAAGAATCACCTGCATTCCAGGAAGTCTGAAAAACAACAACGACGCTGTCAAAAAAAGAAAAGAAGATCAGAGAAAAAATAAGATGAACAACAGCAAATAGTGAACAACATGTTCCGTCGTCCGGAGCGGAGCATTCCGCGTGCATGTCCGTACGTGTACATGTAACCGAGCGAGCGGCGTTTCATAGTTAAAATATCCCTGTCTTGGTTTTTTGTGGTGTGCGAGAGAAATATGCCAAGTGGTCCGGTCGCGGTCGCGGGCACGAGTGACAGCAGGCTCTCGTCCGTCCGTCTACAGCACTCATAAAGTTAAACGCAGTAATAACGTATAGAAATGTGCGCGTTTTTGTTCTACGTAACTCCACCTTACCGTCCTTCAACTACTAAAACATTGGCTATTCTCTCGCTGAGGAAATAAAACGTTATACTTTATGTAATAGCTTCCGTGACGATTCTTTTTTGGGAATCGAACGTATGTCGAAAAATCCGATAGTTTTCTTCTTCTTCTTTTCACCTACTTTCTTCTTCATATAGCGATTTCCAAACTGGCTCGTTGCCAACATTTCAAACAAAAATCTCTTTTTCAGTGCCCTCGTTGGAAAAGCAACAATTATATCTATTAATAATAAAAATTGTAACGCCAACACCAACTAAGGGTTGTAGAGACACGCCATAATAATAATAGATGCGCCCAGTGGGTTCAAATCTACATTGACCTACTTTGTAGACGCTCTATAAGTCTTCCTTCTTCGCCCGAAGAATGCCCTGTGCGTAATGTGCCACATGATTCCAGACGTCCTCCCCTCTTAGCATGGCTCCGACGATGTTATCTGGAGCTATCATTCCTATAACCGCAACCAGAGACGCTCAACTCGTAGCTCCGCGTTATCCTCTGTACCCGGACAGTACAGGCTATGGGGGACCCGGGGTATTTAAGAGCAGGAGCCTGCATATGAAATTTTCGCGTTTTGCACAATACTTTATTCAGACGATCATTTAATAAATGATATAAAAGTATATAAACAAAATATTGTTCTTAAACCGTATTTTTACTCACATATTTTTTTATTTTATATTGATTAAATAGATGCTGAATCTGTTTACTATTATTTTATTTCTTATCAGAAGTTTAATTAAGAAAGTTGTGTTAGTGGTTATAATGACAAACAGAATTATCACTGTTGCACACCACTATAGAAAAATTATTCCTATTAGCGCTTTCAAGCTTCTCAGCTCATCGCCAGATGGGAAATAACACAAGAGGATAAAACCAAACCTTTCACACCCCACCCATCCCCTGTCTACCCCCCCCAGAAAACAAGCTATAATTCAAATGTCCCTTCCCAACCTCCGAGCCCTGTCGTACAGACGGAGTATATGTAACTGTACAGACGGGGGTGACAGGGCTCGGAGGTTGGGAAGGGACATTTGAATTATAGCTTGTTTGCGGGGGTGTGTTAACAGGGGGCGGGTGGGGGTGTGAAGGGTTTGGTTTTACCCTCTTGTGTTATTTCCGATCTCACGAAGAGCTGTGAAGCTATAAAAAGCGCTAATCGGAATAATTTTTCTATAGTGGTGTGCAACAGTGATAATTCTGTTTATTATTTTATTTCGCAGATCTTTTTACAGTAATCAACAGTACAAATAAATTATGGAATATAAAAAAAAGTTAATTGAAATATTTCTTTCTAATCTTCTTTCGGCAAACTCTGCTATCAAATCATCCAAATATACAAAGTTTTTAATAATTTTGTTTCAATTGTTAATAGTTTAAATAGTGGGGTTTTTAATATTTTGCTTGTTGGAAAAATTTGATTTATTCCTTCGAAAATGAGAATATTTAAATGGTCGGGCTGAGGCTCCACGGCAACCGGGGCTCGGGGCTTTAGCCCCCCCCCTTAATCCGGCACCGGTGCAGGCTGTCTGCAGATAATGTTCTACCCGTCTTGGGGAGGAAAAATGCTTTATGCACCATCAGGGGACACCCGACTGGTCTCCCGGTGTGTGGGACTCGCACCCACTAAAAAACCTCCACTTTACAGGCAGGGACCCCCCCCCCCTGGAACAACTATTCGTATGGCTTCAGGGTGGCACCTCGTATTGCGCCTACTAGGCTTCTACAGCTTTACCTATATGATCGACCTGTGAGACGGTCCAGTTCAGGCTTCTTTTGCCGCACGACCATCCTCACGAAGGTCACAACCATGTCCCAGTTCTCTTTGCTGTTGAGCATGACGCCTATGATGTTATCAGGCGTCATGGGGCCAATCTCCGATTCGAGTCCTCGCCTCTCCAGCACCCACCGTTGACACCCGTCTTATAGTAGTAGGATCGGAAGTATCCACGACAAGTCAGACGCTGCGTCAAGTAGAAATCGACCTGCCCATGCTTCCTCTCAATCCACGGTATCAAGTGTTTGATCAGCATCGCAGTCCAGCGCCCTCTCATCTCCTTATCCAACAATATTAAAGTCATTGTATTGGTATCCGCGTCACGATTATTATAATTAATTTTTTTTTTTTTTACCTTAATCCGTCACGGATTAAGGTAAAAAAAAAATTTTAATTATTATCCAACAAGTATGGCCACCTTTCGAGGGTACGGAGGCTATCTTGGTGTTCTGCCATCTCCTTGCCATGACCTCATCTTTCCTAAGGCGTACAGCTCCCCGCTCTTTGGCAAGAAGATCGATAGGGATAACGCCATCGAGTACCATAACACCTGGTTCAGAAACGCTACGGTAAGCAGAGGCTACTGTCAGAGATCCCCTAGGAACCCGCAACAACTCCAAAAAATCCCCCCAAAACTATGTAATAATAACAACAACACTACTATTACTGCTACTAAAATAATTATTATTACTGCTCCTAATTATTATTATTATTACGTATTTTAATAATACGTAATATTATAAATAATATTAATAATTTCTCCATACGTAACGTGCCTGGACACTACATATGGAGAAATAAAATATACTAACAATTTTAAATATTTTGGGGAAAACAGATCCTGAAACGCCTTAGACAAAGAATCCTTTAAGAAAAAGGAATTCAAATTAGCAAAGGCCTTTACTGTAACCTGGGAACTGTACGGAAAGAAAACCCTTTCCAGAAGTGCGAAAGTCCGCCATTATAGCACTGTGATCAGGCCGGTGATCATGTATGCAGTGGTAACAATGTGCTTTCAAAATTTGGAACGTTTTCATAAAATTCGTCTTAAAACCTTTTAAAAAAAGAATTCTTCGGAAAATTTATGGCCCCAAGAAAACCGAAGATGAGTACAGGCATAGGCACAAAGAAGAGCTGTACAGGGATCTGGAAGATCTGGAAACGCCTTTCCGAAGGAAAAGACTGATATTCCTTGGACATATGGTTTGGATGGATCGGTCCAGATTAAATAAACAAATTTTCAACTACATTTGGCAACTTTCCAGTCTGAACGAATACACCAAACAACTCAAGGAGGAAATGATGAAACTGGGTATCTCTTTGAACGACTGTGTGGATAGAAATACGTACAGAAATAAAATTCCAAATTTTGAGGTTCTCTGCGGTGAGAAGAAGACGAGCAAGGGGTGAACAGTGGAAAGAAAGGCGCGGCATAGTGTGCGAATCAGGGCCTTCTGGCAGGAGAATAAAACGAAATGATATTCGCGTGGTCCACGGGTGGCCTGTTCGCGAAGGGAGGAACCAGTTTGTACCAAACGTAGTCTACAGTGGGCCGTACGGAAATAATAATAATACCATTACAATGTTGATGGAAATGATGATGATGACAGTGATAGCAAAAACAACAACAGCGTAATATTAAACTATATTGTAATGCTGTATTTGTTGGTTTGAATTGAACGTGTGTTTTTTCTGACGTTTTATTGTAAATGACAACGCAGGAACGCCACCGTGACTACACAAAAACAAAAACATTTACAGGTGTCGAAGCCGCGGAGGCAGTTGCAGCTACGCCTAATCCTCGATGTGACGAACAAAGTGTGACACCACGATGTGACGGGATTTCCCAACCACTAACAACAACGACAAGACAAGATGTGGCGGCATACAAAACGACGACGACGAGAGAAACTCTCGCGGCCCGCTTTGAATATCTTGTAGCCGTTCCTGATAAGGCGAGTTAATGCTAACAGCCAGATAAATGTTACAGAAATGATGAAATCGGAGAGGAGGCAGAAGAAGAAGAAGAAGAAGAAGAAGAAGAAGAAACAGCGACGGGGATTACAAAAGACCACCAATGTAGTGGCCATAACCAGCTATCTAACAACAGACAGACGCACACACGCGCGCGCGCGCACGTACTGACGACAAAGCGAAAATAAATATGTCAGGTATATTCTGTCTAGAAGAATAGAATGGCATCAGCGCGTTGACTTAAGGGAGACAAGTCTGCGATCGGAAACCGGAGAGAGGAGAGACGTGCCAGATTAATGGCGTCGCGTACCCGATATTACGGGAAAGATTTATTACCTTTTATTATTGCAATCAGAGGGCTATAAAGAATTATAAGGAGGGTCAATATATATATATATATATATATATATATATATATGTTGTAATACCGTTGAATAAGTACCGACAATGAATGCCAAGCACCATTTATTAAAAAAAATTTCATTGTTTGAGGGCGGCGCGCGCAACTCATCGATTTTCGATGTTTCGTTGCTCTGTCTGTTGATCCAATTCTTTATATTCAGTTTTTGTTTACGAGTTTTAGAATCCCACTGTTTATAACATTGTACTTGTTAAAATGTGTGCGTCTGCCTGTTTGGTTGTTTTGCGGTGTTTGTAAAACGAAAATTCGGTTCCTTGTATGCACTCGTAAACAATTGAACTTCTGCCTTCTGTATTCTACTTTCTTCTTTGTTCCCACAATAATCCTTACTAGAGGTAGGGCGGTATATCTATAAAAGTTATTTTGGAACGAATATTTTGACATGATAATGTCTTTTGGCTGGCCATCATTTGAAAATTTCTGTAACGCTGTAAACTGTAACGCATCACGCTGCATGACGTCATTCTTGCGTGACGTCAATGGGATTGTTGTAAATAAACGTTTGTTTTGATACGTCGCAATATATATAATGTGTTAAAAATAATATCACTGCAAACAATTAAACCAGATTTATAAAGCGTCCTGAAAGTTTAAAATCAAGTGTTAGCACAATTTACCAGCCGGGAATCGTTAACTAAAACCGCGACCGCTAACATGCTAACGTCGTCGCAGATTAAAGACCTAACAAGCAAACAACACTGCATAGCTGTAGATAGGTTATTGGGGTTATTGTCTCTAGTTAATGGTTGTCTTCGTATGTGATTCAGCTAACGATCTATTCATTAAAATATTTGTCATCGTAAATGCAAATCTACTGTTCTTTATATTTAATTACTCACCGCAGAAATGTGAAGTATAACACAGATACATAATGTCATTGGGATTGTTGTAAATAAAGGTTTGTTTTGTGTTGTGGTGAAATACACTGCTGCTGGTATATAGTAACCATAACGTGGCGACTGATTAAAACAGCGTTCGACAATGGATAGCAGCGACGAGAAGGCTCAGATCAAGAAACGACAAAATGCCGAGCGAGCAAGAAAGTATCGGGAACGAAAGAAGCTCGAGAAGGAACAGCAACGAGCGGTTGCTGTCGGCGGTGAAGCTTCAATACCAGCGGCCCCATCGCAACAAAAACGAAAACAAGATGACTTGTTGAGCGAAGAATTGAACGAGTACTTAATAAATACACCGTTCGCGTCGATGATGACTGAGCAGGAGAAAATCGATGCATTCTACAACATGAAACTATCAGAGAAGCGAAGGAAAACCAACGAACGAGTAAAACGTTGTAGATTGAATAAGAAACAAGATGACTTGATGCACGAAGAATTGAACGAGTACTTAATAAATACACCGTTCGCGTCGACGATGACTGAGCAGGAGAAAATCGATTCATTCTACAACATAAAACTGGCAGACAAGCGAAGGAAGGCCAACGAACGAGTAAAACGTTGTAGATTGAATAAGAAAACTGAGATGGCAACGAAACGAGCGAACGAAGCAGCTGAATTCGAACAGGCAATCGCTGCGGTATCGCCAAAACGCTTAAAAAAAATTCAAGTACCGTCTGCCTAGTGGCAAAAGCTAAAGAGCATGATAATGTCTTTCGGCCGCCAGCTAAACGCAACATTATTATGGTTACTGACTGACTGATTGTTTCCTTTCTGCAAATGTTGCGTTTAGCTGGCGGCCGAAAGACATTATCATGCTCTTTAGCTTTTGCCACTAGGCAGACGGTACTTGAATTTTTTGTGAAACGGATGTAACAGTGACTGAAAAGTTAAATACCTGTTCCGATTCAACGATAACTGAAAAGTCGAAATATCGGTTCCGATTACTCGCGGCCTTGCGGTTCCGAGTCGCGGGACCAACCCCTACGAAACTAACAAATAAACGACTACTATGAGTATTACGAGTACACGAGTAGAAAGTCACTTTTTGGTACTGAATGCTTGATTCTGCGCATGTGCCAATTGTCGTACAAGTACGAAACGAAGCAAAACAGCGAGGTTCAGAATATCTCTGTGCCAAAGAGACTAGGGTGTTTTTAATAAATGAAAAATATGCATACTGATGTTACATTTATTCTCGTGTGTTATGCAGATATATAATACAGATTATATATTGTACCAATCACCAACTTGGTAAATTTTGAAAAAGGGAATTATATTGTCTTATTGGTAACCTACAGAGTGGCTGATAGGCCATAAAGGCTAGTACGTACTTTTTGTTAATGTGATTACGGAGATGATTTTAACTTCACTGCACATCTCACGTAAATTTTTTGATATTATTTGTTGCACTATTACGTGCACTCTAAATTTCATTGCCTGAGTTTCGAAACTGATTTGTCTAACCAAATTTGAATCGACATTAAATCTATGTCAGTTTGTTTACTCCTAGTGAAAACTTAAATTAGTATTCCCAAAGGGAGGTAGGCCTGTAAATTCTCTTGTTTCTTATTTTCTTTTAAACAGTAACAGCTTAATAAAATCACAGTGTAAAATAACACTGTTAATACTTTTATTTTCAATTTATTTCTTATAACAAATTATATTACAATACAGGTGTATGTATAATAGGTATATAATAACAGGTATTTGTACGTGTTTTTTTTTAACGGTTTCGTTCGTACCTATTATTTTCAAAAACTAGTTTAGCACACATCTAATCCTTATTTGACAGCGCATGTCAGAGGTGTGACTATCACCGTTTCAAAAGTTTCAATTTAAGGTCCCTCCAGCTATGCTTACCATGTTAAATTCATCAATTTTGAGGATCGTTGTCTGATATAACCAGTAAAAGATAGAAGTCTGAAATGTTAGCACGCTGGTAAGTACATTATACACTACAAACTACTATAATTATCAAGGTAGCTTAGTTTTCTGATTTCTTAATAATGTTTTAAGGTTTGCTCTAAAACGTTGCATACATAAAGCATACTTACAATTTTGTTATGTTTTTATTTTTCAGCGAAACTGTATATAGTTTTAGTAATTAGCTTGTTGGTACATCCTCTTCATTCACTTATTAATATTTATATAAATATATATTAACACTTTCACTGTGAACTTACTTTTAGGTTTTGATTACCCAGACGTTTCGACGTCGTATTCGTCTTTCTCAATGGGTTTTTAAATACTGAATGTCTGTACAGTAACGGTTATGGGATGTGGGTGTGTGTGGTGGGGGTTGCTGGTGGGAGGGAATTGGCGCTGGGATTCAAATTTTGTGTAGGTATCAGTGTATCGAAAAGTATGTGTGATCTGTAATGTAATTGTTCATTTAATATGTTGTTTGGTTTACAAATTTACAGATATCACACACTACAACCAAACAACATATTAAATGAACAATTACATTACAGATCACACATACTTTTCGATACACTGATACCTACACAAAATTTGAATCCCAGCGCCAATTCCCTCCCACCAGCAACCCCCACCACACACACCCACATCCCATAACCGTTACTGTACAGACATTCAGTATTTAAAAACCCATTGAGAAAGACGAATACGACGTCGAAACGTCTGGGTAATCAAAACCTAAAAGTAAGTTCACAGTGAAAGTGTTAATATAAACAGTATTTATATAAATAGTTTTAGTAATAATATCATCAAATAAATACATCTGCAAGTAGGTTTATTTACACCTTATTTACACGGGTGTAAATAAACCTACTTGCAGTTTTATGTATTTGAAGATATCACATGGGAGACCTGCAGGAAACTCAACGAGTTACTTACAAAGGAATAATGTGTTGTTGTATTGGAGTGTTAGTGGTCTCAAATATTTCTACTAGTAATTTTATACAAAAACCACTATTTTATCTTTGGAATTGACGAGCGCTTTCGCCAGTCAAGCCATCTTCAGGTCATTTACCAACCTAAATGTTAGTCGTTGGTAAATGACCTGAAGATGGCTTGACTGCCGAAAGCGCTCGTCAGTACCAAAGATAAAATAGTGGTTTGTACAAAATTACTAGTAGAATAAAAGGAATAATGGTTCTAGTAGTGTAGTTACTTACTATCTCCTTTAACCCAATAGCCACAAAAAAATTCAACTTGATAATTCAATGGTTTCTGAAATCTAATAAACAAATATTTTTTTCTGATAATGTCAAGGCGAGGATAATTTTTTCTGATGCTTGCAGGCGAGGATCACTGGGATCGCATCGCTGTCTACGTTCAAGAGATCCTGAAGGGCCAGAAAAGACAACAAGGTCTTATAATCTGAACTCGCATGGAGCACGGAAATGAGTTTGCAGTTTTGTTGGTGTTTACAGATGCACCGCCTTGAAGTAATGCGAGTGGCGGTTCCGAAGAGGTATTATGCCTGTAGTTTGGGGGGGGGGGGGTTAGTCGGTTAGGGGGCGGCCGGCTAGCTCCTTGACGTTTATAAGGCCTTTAGATCATCAACATCTTTACAGCACGACAAAGGCAAGGTGCTGCCTGTTCCGCCTTCAAAGATCCTCCAACCATCTCTTCCTGTGTCCACCCACACACCTGAGTCCTATAGGCTTGTATTTCCAGACTTATTTGAACATCTGAAATCTGACATTCTTTCCACGTGTTCTTTCCGACCTTGTTTGTAATCTTTTAATTTTTCTTTCAAGTTAAAAACTTGTAACTCTTCTCTTATGGCCTCATTGTTTATACGGTAAAGCTTAGAACACCTTTTAAGTGTATGAATAGTAAAATAATAATTTACCTATTTTTTGTCCGTCTCGTGCCTTTTCCTTTTTTATATATTACAACGCGTTTCGGGACATATGTCCCATCATCAGGTACAATCCCTTGGTGAAGTTCGTTAAATTATTAAAATATTAAAACAATTTTACATACAATTTACACGTGTCACAATAAATATAAAATATGTCAACGCGGGAACACACGCTTAAAATATTAAAACAATTTTACATACAATTTACACGTGTCACAATAAATATAAAATATGTAAACGTGGGAACACACGCTTAAAATATTAAAACAATTTTACATACAATTTACACGTGTCACAATAAATATAAAATATGTAAACGCGGGGACACACGCTTAAAATATTAAAACAATTTACACGTGTCACAATAAATATAAAATATAAAATATGTAAACGCGGGAACACACGCTTAAAATATTAAAACAACTTTACATACAATTTACACGTGTCACAATAAATATAAAATATGTAAACGCGGGAACACACGCTTAAAATATGAAAACAACTTTACATACAATTTACACGTGTCACAATAAATATAAAATATGTAAACGCGGGAACACACGCTTAAAATATTGAAACAACTTTACATACAATTTACACGTGTCACAATAAATATAAAATATGTAAACGCGGGAAAACACGCTTAAAATATTAAAACAACTTTACATACAATTTAAACGTGTCACAATAAATATAAAATATGTAAACGCGGGAAAACACGCTTAAAATATTGAAACAATTTTACATACAATTTACACGTGTCACAATAAATATAAAATATGTAAACGCGGGAACACACGCTTAAATATTAAAACAATTTTATATACAATTTACACGTGTCACAATAAATATAAAATATATAAACGCGGGAACACACGCTTAAAATATTAAAACAACTTTACATACAATTTACACGTGTCACAATAAATATAAAATATAAAATATGTAAACGCGGGAACACACGCTTAAAATATTGAAACAATTTTACATACAATTTACAAGTGTCACAATAAATATAAAATATAAAATATATAAACGCGGGAACACACGCTTAAAATATTGAAACAATTTCACATACAATTTACACGTGTCACAATAAATATAAAATATGTAAACGCGGGAACACACGCTTAAAATATGAAAACAACTTTACATACAATTTACACGTGTCACAATAAATATAAAATATGTAAACGCGGGAAAACACGCTTAAAATATTAAAACAACTTTACATACAATTTACACGTGTCACAATAAATATAAAAATGTAAACGCGGGAAAACACGCTTAAAATATTGAAACAATTTTACATACAATTTACACGTGTCACAATAAATATAAAATATGTAAACGCGGGAACACACGCTTAAAATATGAAAACAACTTTACATACTATTTACACGTGTCACAATAAATATATAATATGTAAACGCGGGAACACACGCTTAAAATATTAAAACAACTTTACATACAATTTACACGTGTCACAATAAATATAAAATATGTAAACGCGGGAACACACGCTTAAAATATGAAAACAACTTTACATACAATTTACACGTGTCACAATAAATATAAAATATGAAATATGTAAACGCGGGAACACACGCTTAAAATATTAAAACAATTTACACGTGTCACAATAAATATAAAATATTTAAACGCGGGAAAACACGCTTAAAATATTAAAACAACTTTACATACAATTTACACGTGTCACAATAAATATAAAATATGTAAACGCGGGAAAACACGCTTAAAATATTAAAACAACTTTACATACAATTTACACGTGTCACAATAAATATAAAATATGTAAACGCGGGAACACACGCTTAAAATATGAAAACAACTTTACATACAATTTACACGTGTCACAATAAATATAAAATTTGTAAACGCGGGAAAACACGCTTAAAATATTAAAACAACTTTACATACAATTTACACGTGTCACAATAAATATAAAATATGTAAACGCGGGAACACACGCTTAAAATATGAAAACAACTTTACATACAATTTACACGTGTCACAATAAATATAAAATATGAAATATGTAAACGCGGGAACACACGCTTAAAATATTAAAACAATTTACACGTGTCACAATAAATATAAAATATATAAACGCGGGAACATAACGGACAAAAAAGAGGTAAATTATTTTACTATTCATATACATATAAGTGGCCTGGATACCGTGAAACATGAATCTAAAACCTTTTAGCTGTTCTTAAGAACGCCATTTCCGAAGTCTGTATTTTACTGTCTTGTTTCTTGGTCGTTGTTCAAGATTCACACCCACAGGACAGTACAGGCGCTGCCATAACTTTGTAGAATTTTAATTTTGTACCTTGACGCACCTTGTTACTACTAATACAGTTGATTGCCCCAGTTGATCGTTTGAAATTTGCTTAACTTAACGTCAATATCATAATATCTATCATAGCCAGTATCATTTCCCAAATAATCGAAGTGGCTCACCTGTTATAGAATTCGACCATTAATCATTATTTTTGTTTTTATTTGCTCCTTGCCTCGAAATGGCATTAACTTTGCTTTTATAGTACAGATTTTCATGTTGTATTGTTTGGAAATCTGACGAAACTTAAAAAAAAAACAGATTTTTGTAAATCAGATTATGTATTTGGAAGTACACGCAAGTAGTCGGCAAACAACAGCACATTAAAATATCTGCCTCGTGATGACTTAATACCAGGGTTACCTAGATGTTTCCACTTCCTTACAAGATAGTCAATATAAAGCGTTTTCTTCCTACTTAAAAAAAAGTGCCAGAAACATTCTGTATATTTGGCTTTTTCGTAGCGACACTCGGAACATGTCTCCATTGCCGCTGTCCCTGAGTAACGGACGACATGTCATCCTGTTTAACCCTCCCCCCTTGAATTTTCCCGGTTCAAGCTGCCAAGTGCACACAGACGTCCACGTTTTGATTACTTACTTACGGCGGGGGTCAAATGTTTGTAAAGAGTCTTGGGGATTGTGTAGATTGCCGTTATCTACATAATACTAAAAGCCTGAGAAGTGCTCACTGTTCAACAGCTCTACCAATAAATCCTACTCTCACGTCCAAGAAGACATACTTGTATGTCGCGTGACCCCCGGGCAATGCATGGCGTACAGTGGGTGTGCGTTATGTAGCAAACGAGAGAGCGTGAAAGGCGAGTTTCTGGCGCCTCAAAACTGGAACATAAATGATAATGTGATTTATTTTATACTTACACTTATTGTTTTTTATTAATGGTACCTATAATTCAATTTTTTTATTTTTTTTATTCTTTTATATAGCCTAAAGGTACCATATAATATTATTATTTATATTCTTAAAGCGATCGATTTCGGTCACAGACCATCGTCAGGTTATATAGCACATTTGTTCACAATATTATAAAACACTATTATTTATAAACACGAATTTGTAGACATTGTTAATTTTGATACATATGTTGTTGTCTAAAGCTTCCTAAGAACTGATTCTGTTATAGAGTGTTCATGTTTACATATTATATCAGCTGATTACTGAATGTTGATTTTGTCGTAATATTTCAAAAGTGATATGATTTTTGAAGTCTGTCATAACGTTTAATAGATTTTCATGGCCCTCTTCTTTTATATGTTTGTATATTCGGTATTGTTCATATATATTTGATCTTATTTTGTCATTGCGTGTTTTCAATACGGTTAAATGTTGTTGTATTGGACCATATTCACAAGACTGTAGTTTTATGTGTTTGGCTACTGTTGAGTTTGGATTTGAGTGTTGAGAATGTTTTGTATGTTCAATATATCTGTGTTTAAATGACCTTGAAGTGAATCCTATGTATTTTTTGTTGCATTGTACATTACATTCTGTCGAGTTCGCAGGTTGACATTGATATTGGTAGACTCCAGCTTTTTCAAAAATATTTTCCTTTTTTGTATTGTTTATTTTCAGATTGTTGTAGATGCCATTGCTTGTTCTGAATGCTAATTGATAGTCATATTTTGTAAATGTTCTAGCTAATTTTTGAGAGTTGTCGTCAATGTAATTTGCAGGTATATAGGTTTTCTTCTTTTTGATTGATGTGTTATTTGTTTTATTTCTTTTTTGTTTTTTAATGATTTTATCGATCATTTGAGGCTGATATCCATTGTTTTGAGCTACAGTATTTGTTTTATGATGTTTATTTCTTTTTCGTATTGTTTCTTGCATAGAGGATATGTGAGGGCTCGATGTATCATGCTGTTGTATGCAGAAAGTTTGTATGAATAGGGATGGTTGCTCTCTGCGTGAATGGTAATATCTGTTTGAGTATCTTTTCTGTAGGATATAGAGAAATTATGTTTGCTTGCATGGCGTTTTATGGTAAGGTCTAGGAAGTTTATTTCGCCTTTATTTTCTATTTCTTTTGTAAATTTAATGTCGGAATTGATGGAGTTAATGTATGCTAGAAGTTGGTTGATTAGTTTAGCAGTACCTATAAATAAACAGATGACGTAATCTACATATCTGTACCAATATTTGATGTGTTGTATAAATGGATTTTTGGTAGTGAGTATACAATTTTCTTCTAAGTGCTGTAGGTATATTTCACTTAAGATTGATGAAAGTGGAGCAAGACCATTTTTGTTCTCATAGTGGTGATTTTTATATACGAAATAATTTTGGTTAATTATCATTTTTACTAATTTGATCAAATTTTCAATTTCATCTATTTGTAATTTATTGTTTTTTTCTAAATTCTTTTTTAAAACTAATAATAAGTCATCTCTCGGTATACTGGTGTACATGTCAGAAACATCAAATGATATAAATTTACTATTGCTAGGCATATTTAAATCTTTCACTTTACTAGTAAATTCAAAACTATTCTTGATTTGAGACTTCGATGATAACGTGATATTATCTTGGATTAGATGTTGTAGAAATTTGGCTACTCCGTATGAAGGTGCTGTTCTACTAACAATTAAAGGACGCACTGGTTTTTCAGCTTTATGTGTCTTCAGAATTGGGTTGAATTTAGGTGCAGACATTTTGTGTTTTGTTATCCATTTTTTCTTTTTGGGTTTATTAAGTTGGAATTTTCAATTGCTTCCTTTATTTCTTTTTTGTATTGGGGTGTAGGATCCTTATTTAGTTTTTCTATTTTATTCTTTTCTAAAAAGGTGTTAACTTTTTGATCGATTTCATTTTTCTGTATAATTACGACAGCTCTTGATTTATCTGCTGGTACAATAACACAGTTGTTTTTAATTAATTTGTTTTTAAGTGATTTTAATGTTCTTTTGTGTTTTTTATGTATTCTGTGTCTCTTTTTGTAGTTCTGGTTGTTACATTTTTTCAGAATGGATTCAATATTATTAGCGGGTTCATGTCGTATTCTTTCTTGAACATTTGAGTTTATTTTTAATAAGTTTATTTCAGAGTCAATTACTAAATCTTCAGAATATTTAATGGATGTAGTGTCTGGTAATAACTTAAACTTAGTGCCTTTATCTAAAAGTTTTTCTTCTGTATTTGATAATTTCATTGCTGTTTCATTAATAATTCGAGGATAGAATGTATGAATTGGTTTAACTTTCTTTTTGTAATCTTCTTTCTTATTGTTTATTAAATCATTCAGTTTTTTGAACATAACTTTCTTTTTTGTGGAAGCAATTGTAGAGATCTCATTTCGTATTTTCTCTATTATATTATAATATTCTGCTGATTCAAAATTTTGTTTAATTTTTTCTAACTTAGAAATAATTGAAAATAAAGTTTTTGAACAAGTATCACATTTCAATTACTTAGGATGTGATATTACATATGAAGAAGACAAAGATATTCTTAATAAAACAAACAATATTTGTCCCATATATTCCCAAAGAATATATGGGACATTACGGAGAACACTCAAAGGAAAGACCACGGAAGAAACACAAATAAAATTCTATAGCCTAAGGTGATGGCAGTCCCCATGCTATTATACGGGTCCGAATCATGAGCACCCAAAAAAGAAAGATTATAGACAGATGGAAACGTCTGAGATGAAATATCTTAGATCTGTGAAAGGTTGTATAAGATTAGATCACATAAAGAACGAAGCTATAAGACAGGAATTAAAAGTACAACCAGTAACGGAACTAGCGAAAAACTATAAAAAAAAGATGGAAAGAGTATGTTATGCGCATATCTCCAGAAAGAATTCCAAGAAAAATCCTGAATTATAAGCCAACCGGAAGAAGATATGTTGGCAGACCGAGACGGAGATGGTGAAGCCGGAACAAGCAACCTGCCTAATCCTGGACAGATAGATGATGATGATGATGATGATGATGACTTACAGCTGCGCGATAATCCATTACTGAGTCAAGGCATCCTTTAACAGCCTCCACCAGTAGTCCCGGTCAAGTGCAGCCGCTCTCCAGTTCCGGATTCCAAGGATAAGGAGCGCATCATAATTCACAACATCCTCCCAAGGTAGTTTGAGTCTACCAACTCCCCCTGGTGACATAGATCTGCTCTGTGAGCGCCTTTCTGGGTATTTCATTCTCCCCCATTCCAGCCCATCTGAGTCTACCAAGATTTATAACTTTCACAATATCTGATTCGTTCAAAAGAGTGTTCAGTTCTCGGTTGGTCCTTTTCTTCCGTTCACCTCCCACACACATATTGGACCAAAAATACTGCGGAAGATTTTGCGTTCATGAACCAGCAGTTCCTGACTCAGATTTCCTAGAAATGGTCCAGGTCTGAGAACTATAGGTGAGAACTGGGCGGATCAGTGTTTTATACAGAAGCAGCTTGAGGCTCCTGGCAATTGTTCTGCTCTGGAACAGGGGTCTGAGACCAAAGAAAAGCACCTATTAGCTGAGGTGATTCTTCGCTTTATGTCTTCTGTTGTTTCTCCATCGGAGTTAACCTGGCATCCTAAATAAACAAAGTTGTTGACTTTTTCGAAGGAATAGATGACAACTTGGACGCGCTCTCCTTCTCTACCTTTCTGTCCATGTTTCGATTAGTATGGTTAATATCGTAGCTGGAAGAGGGTCGTGACTAACTTATCGTAAACCGTATCAACTGGAAGTTGGAATAAATAAATTTATTCCAATAAATTGTGTAGTTTATAATGCGTTACTGCTGGCTGCTGGCAATATCGTTTATAACCTGAGCGTGCAATTTGCTCGTATCTTAAAACTTAATGTCTCGCAAACGGCAGTGGTGGAAAGAAAATTAACTCGTCTGAGAGCGTTTATTTTCTAAAAAATGGAATAAATAGAGAAACACAGACAACGGAAAGAGAGAGAGAGAGAGAGAGAGAGAGAGAGAGAGAGAGAGAGAGAGAGAGAGAGAGAGAGAGAGAGAGAGAGAGAGAGAAATAATGTGAAGTGCGGCCTGGCGTGGGTGTCGGAACTGTGACACCATGTGGGTGGCGTGCCTCTAAACATTACCGGACAATGCCACCTATATCTGGTCGACGTCGGAGTCGTGTGGGCTGACGTTAATCCTGTACAACGGGCGGGCGGCTGCGGCTGTGATATCACTACAAAATTAGTGATACAGGTAATTACGGACTCGAACGTTTGCACGCAACGTCACATTCTACACTATGCCTCTTATTTTTCTTAAACTTATTGTTGGATCATTATTGAAATATTGTATACGATATCGTAATTACAATTACAATAATAATGTGAAGAAGGAGAAGAAAGAGATTTACTTAGAGGAATATTACAGTTATAAAAGTGTTGATTATACAATAATGTGTTAATAATAATTTAACATTAATAACTAATATTTTTTTTAGAAGGTGAAAATGCTTTACGCACTTTTCCGTAAAAAGTGCTTCCTCTGGTGTTTGGGACTCGCACCCACTAAAAAAACACTCCTAATTCAGGCATTCACATCCATCCAGGAACCACTTAGCGTATTACTTGAGGAAGGAACATATTGTTTCCTTATCGGGGTCCTTCTAATTGTTCCTAATCTTCTACTTCCCGCTGAATAAATGCATTCATGCGGTCCCATTCCGTCTTACCACGAAGCGTAAGCGCAACTACGCTCCCGGGCGTGAACTCCCCGAGCTCCATTTTCAGTACCATCCTCTGTCTTGCGAATCTACAGCACTTGAAAAACGTGTGCGAGGTATCTTCATGGGGAGAGTCTCCGTATTGCCATGCTGGGCTCTGTACCTTTCCCATTCTGTGGAGGCAGGCATTAAAACTGCTGTGGCCACTGAGCGACTGGGTCAGATGGTAGCTGACCTCACCGTGTTGGCGGTCGATCCATTCCTTCAAGTTTGGTATGAGCCAGTGCCGGAGAGAGTAATTAATAATAGTTATAATAATAATAACAATAATAATAATAATAATAGTAATATTTTTTTAAAGAGGGCAGGTGGAAAAATGTTCTCTACAAATGTCCGGAAGGATCCACACTGCCGGACTCCGCAGGTTTGAGTATTATAGCCGACCCACCAAAAAACCATCGCACTGGTCCTCACAAATTCTCAGGCTTGTATGAACAGACATACTACCTTCTGGCCTGTAATTATGAAGTAGCTTGAGTATCCCGTCTTTCGAAATCCTATTCAGACCATCTTCCATTTGTACACACAACAGTAGATGTTATTTTGGAAAACAAAATATTACAAGTTCTACTAGAACATTTCGCTCTTGTTCAGTCCTTGACAGCTCGCATGAGTTCAATTTTGTTACTTTGACTAAACGTATTTATGTCTCACGGCGTCAGGACCAAATATTTACTGTCGTGTAGGCAGAACAGAACGAAGGCTAGACCTAAGAAGAGACGGTGGGATGACGTGGGGAAAGATCTGAAGGAAATTGGAGTACGAAATTGGAAAAGAGTGGCCAAAGAACGTTCAGAATGGTGGAGGACTCTTGAAAAGGTAGAAACCCACATGGAGCTGTGACTGCCAGTTGAAGAAGATAAACAAGAAGAAGAAGGAGGAGTGAAGCAGCAAAACAGATGCTGCCATAATTCTGTAAAATTTAAATTCAGTCTGTTTTGTTGGTTTCATTTTGGAGCCCTGCTTATCGTATAACATATGAACCGGCACTTGTGGCTGGCCTCTTGGTTTACTGTAACTTGTCTGTTGCTAAAGTCTCAACCATTCATCGCCATCATCATCATCCGCAAAGATTAAACCAAGGATGGTTTGTTCCCGTTTTCAAACAGGTAAAATCTAGAGCCGGTCACTCCAGCGCTTCCTCGGACGTACCACACCTCTCCGTCCCCTTCTGCTTATAGTTCCCGAGTTGTTTGGGGATGCGGCAGTCATCCATTAGGCGCAAAAATGTTGCCACAAATTCAGCCTATACTGGGCAATCCTGTCAAGTATACTCATAAAATTCAGTTCCTGCCGCATATCTGTGTTTCTTCTATGATCATGGAGAGTATACCCTGCCACGTGCTTGAGAAATCTCATTTCAGCCGCTTGGATGCGACTGGCCCGGCTTTTCGTTAGAGTTAAATTCTCATACCCATGAAGAAGTGTGGGATGAGCCATCACATTGTAGAATTTTAGGCGTGTTTCTCTATTTGCTGTCTTAAAAGTACGCCTAATGATACTATAAGGTTGAACGTATGCAATTTATTTACCACGTAGTTGCTTCCATTATAAGACACACTGTAGCCCAGGTATTCAGAACTGCTAACTTGTTCCAGGACTCAAAGATTCATTAATTCAGTTATTCTTTTAGGCACATTAACATGAAACCGAGAGCTTACTAAATGATGTGGATAACCTTTGCCTTTTTAGTGTATTACACAGCGCGTTCTGATTAATTCGTAAGTCTTTGCAAAATCAATAAAAGCTATATTTAGCCTATGAGTTACAAGATACGCGAAATTATAAAACTCTTGATTTATTCGTTTGTGTGAAATAAACTAATCTAATTGTGCGCACGGGAATTTGTGCGTGCGTGTTAAGGAGAGAGAGAGAGAGAGAGAGAGAGAGAGAGACAGAGATAGACAGACAGACAGAGCTAGACAGAGACAGAGATAGACAGACAGAGACAGAGGCAGAGACAGACAGATAGAGTGAGACAAAGCAATAATGTGTGGTTTGTGGATTTCGTTCAAGAAACTGGCTATTTTTGTTGTTAATTGCTAAAAAAAAAAGTCCTTGATAATAAAGACGGAAAGCGATCGTCTGACCATTGATTTATAACAATAGTTGAAAGCGATTTTCCTTATCGCTTTTTAAATCGATAGAATTTCTTTTCTATTGGCCGTTATGTAAATTTTATAGCTTATTTAATGGCCGTAACGATAAGGGATATCCATTAACGCCATTAACGAGACAACCAGGATGCGAGAAAGATATTGAGTTCTACGAAACTTTAGTAACCACACAATCCGCCACCAGGGCAGATTGGGTAGACACATTCCAGCACAAACTTTTCTGCCGTTGTAAAATATACCCTATAAAATAATCTGTTATCTCTGTGTAACTCACAAAAGAAACTTTTACAATTTTAATTTGAAAATATAGATAACAAGTTCACTGAAAAACATAGATATTGCACAAAACTGCATTACACAATAAAACAACAGGTAAACGCTTGGAAGAGTTATTTGAACGACGTGTTTAGCAATCGACCACAGGCTTAGCAGCCCGGTAGTTTTAGATTTTCGTAAATTCAAATTTGGTAATGGAATATTAAAAATTGTATCTAATAGAAGACCGTTTAATAATTTTCAGCTTCTACAGTAACTTTTTGTTTCACTTTAATTTTATTTTTGCAATCTGTTGCAAGAATACTTGGTAACATTAAGCAAAAAATTCATGAGTGAAAGCAAAGAAAATGCATGTCATGTGGAAGGCGCTCCACCGAGAACTCCTTCTTTACACTAATAATTTATAATAAAGTAAAAAGTTCTGTACCGTTTGCATGGTCGTTGCTCTGTGGTGTTTTTAATTTTTATTTTAACAATCATACCCCATTTTACAACAATTCTTTAATTACGTTCCTAACGGTCCGTTTGTTAACTATCGTTAAAAAGTTTAACGGCCGTTATATTAACCAACGTCGTATTTATTCAGTTAGTTAACGCATGTTATAAACTCGTAAAACACGGCATGAGATAACATGTCTTGTGTGAGATAACATGATAACTGTCAGTTTCTTGTGAGTAGTGTAGGCTAAGCAATGGCATATTATAACCTATATATTTGAAACAGAATACAAGTATGTAGATCTAGCTAGAATAACTCTGACATGTTTCTTTCGTTCTATTTTTTTAAATTTTATTCTCTGTCTTTGTGAAATATATGTTTTCATTAATTTCTTTTTGTTTGCCAAAAGATTGCAACAAATTAAGAAAACATGGTTAAAATGGGATTTATATATTTTCACGCACTACCTGTGTAGGTATGAGAGGGCATGTGTGCGTTTAAAAGTATGAATTTTATTTATTTATTATTTATCCAACGGCAGTCATTAAAATAAACGAGTTCTCTGATCTTTGTTTCATCTACATTGGGTCAGCCATTCGTATTCTACACAGACACAACCGTTTTATTATTTCTTCATCATCTTCAGCAAGAATTAAACCAAAAACAGTTTGTCCCTGTCCCAAGCCCATAGACTAGAGCTGGTCATTTCAACGCTTCTTCGGACGTCCCATGCCTCTCCGTTCTTTCGGCTTATGATTTAATAGCTCTTTGAGGATGCGACAGTTTTGGAAAATCGGTTAAGATATGCCAAGGAGTTTAGCCGGAATTGGGCAATCCTATCGAGTATATACTCACAATATTCATTTCTTGCGGAACATCGACATCACTTTTGCGATCTTGTAGAGTACATACCCTGTCACGTGACTGGGAAATCTCATTGCGCCCACTTGAATACACAACCGGCCTGGGATTTCGATAAAGTCAAATTCTTAAACCCTTAGAGAAGTGTGGGGATGGCCATCACCTTGCAGCACTTGAAGCTGTTTAAAGAGTTCTCCTGATGGTCCCACACTTATGGTTGAACTATGTAGTTTCTTCACTACGTCATGGTTTGTAATATAGACACATATATTGAAAATTACTTACCTGCTCTAGACCCGCTTTGTGCTTTCAACGCTTAAACCTCTATACCTTCCAAAAACCATAACAAATTTCAACAGAGCAAACGGTCTATTGCGTGGGAAGAGGAGGAGGAGGAGGAGGAGGAGGAGGAGGAAGAGAAGGAGGAGGAGGAGGAGGAGGAGGAGGAGGAGGAGGAGGAGGAGGAGCAGAAGAAGAAGAAGGAGAAGGAGAAGGAGAAGGAGAAGGAGAAGGAGAAGAAGGAGAAGAAGGAGAAGAAGGAGAAGAAGAAGAAGAAGAAGAAGAAGAAGAAGAAGAAGAAGAAGAAGAAGAAGAAGAAGAAGAAGATGTTGATGCTGATGAAGATGATGATGATTAAGATTGTATTTTTTTTAACAAGGGATACTGTGGAAAACTAATGTTCACCGCAGAAGGGTCCGCACTTCTACGGTGTGTGGGACTCGCACCTACCAAAACCGGAAACCATATTGTTGTCCACGGTATGGATCCACCTCGGGACTCAGCTTTCGCAATACTTTAAGTTAAGGTGATGCCGTTTGTACGTCGTCCTGTGGAAGTTCATCTGTTTTAAACCTTCAACGGGTCCACGTTACCTGTTTTCTGGTATTCTGTCAGCGGCCCTAGCAAGATCGTCTTCGGCTTCCTTCTTTTGCCTTAGTACCTTCTATGTGGAGGCTGCTACCTGATCCCAGTGGTGTTCGCTCTTCAGCATTATTCCGTGGGCGAGATATGATTATGATGATGATGAAAATTCAAAACGAGAGTGGCACCAGGTGTCAACAAGAGGTTCAGGTGTAAAGGAAATTTAAACCCATCATTGATATGATTTAAAATAGGCTTTAATTTAAATGACTAAATTAATTACGATCATTAAAATTGCTACAATAATTCCCACACTAACACTGAATATATTGCATAATTAAAGGCAATACACTGTACTATTGTATATAATTAATCTACTTTGGATTGCTTTTCCGCCTCACGTAATGTGCGAAGTCTTTTCGTTACAACATTTATGATTTTGGGTGAGTGTGTTGGCATTGGCGGATTTATGCATAGGCAAAGTAGGCAATTGCCTACGGGCTCCAAAATTTTAGGGGGAAGGCAAATTTTGGAAAGGTGAAATTTGACGGATGTTATGTTGTTTTTATACCTAAGAGATGTTTCAAAATGCAGCTCCATTTCGTCTCACTATGATAAGAAACTTTTATATATATTGTAATATAACTCATAGATTACGTTTTACGAGTGTAATACGGTTGCGGGTTAATCGTTAATTCAGCCCACGTTGAATTAACCAATTTGTTACTAATTCAACTCTGTTTATAAGAAAAAATATTTATTATGTTGTTCATATGATTCGTACGTTGAACATAGACCTGTGTTAAGTGGTTATTAAGTGTTTTACCAGAGAAAAACGCTATATTACGGGTATTATAGTGAATAATTCAGTAATTTTCTCCAACCCTAGTCAGTCTGTATTATTTAAATTGAAAAAAGAGTGGCGCGGAGAATAAGTTAGTTCTCTATTCTCCCGTATTCACCAGCTGTCTGCAACGAGCGCTGTTATTAGTAATTGACCCGTTCTTATAGGTTAAGTCGTTCCACTTAACGTTTTTATCCCTTTCTTTCTCTGTAAATTACTCCCTAATCGAAATACAATAACTATTCTACAATAACACAGAACATCGTCACATACAAGAAGGATTCTTTATTTTATATTATTTTAAATTTTCAACAGTTGTCTTCTTCGGTTATTAGATCATAATATCGATCATACAATACTGAATCGATTTGTTAGTGAACTCGTGGTGTATGTTACAATTTAAGTATAATTTTCAGTTTATCTCTTATCCCAGGGTACATGTAATTCTTTTAACTATTAGTAAGGCCAGGTAATGCAAATTCAGGTTACTAGGTATTACAAATTAAATTAGAATCTTATTATATAATAATAATATATTATTATAATATAATCTTATTAACATAACCAGGGTTTTACCATACGTTTACAAGCTACTCATACAGGCCGTGTTCCAGTTAACGATGTCGTATCTAAGAGTGATGAAGAATGACGAAAATATTTCCAACTCCGGCTTCTCAATAAAGGTTGTGATGAGTGTCCCGGGCTGTAATGGAAAGTTCTGTTCTTGATCTTCGCTGATTTTCTCGTTTCTTGTGGTTACAGGTCCCAATGGAATTAGTGTAGTATTAAGTTTTTGATCTGCAGCCAAAAGTGAGGTTCAGTAGGTAAATTTAATTCTCTTTAATTTTTTGTTGTAGGATATTTATTCAATTCAACTTCTCCCGCTCTGGACTATCTGCATTTATTTATGATTTCTTGTATAACTCATTTGGTGGTGTTTAGTTCATTTTTCTTAAGGTTTTTTTGTGAATTTTGTAGATAGGTTGTTTATTCTTAAAGTGATAATTTAGGAAGTCGTCCAATCCGTCTTTTTTATTTATTGTTTATAACTTAACAATGATGTGTAATTGTTTTATTCATGAGGTTTTGTGGTTTTCTGGCGATTTTTAATGACTGAACTGTCCTCGTTTACATATAACAATTGAATGTTGAAATCAACAAAATTTCTTGCATTTCTGTTACCCTAACAACCATTACTTCTTCTGTAATTGGATAATATTTGATATCCTAGAGCCATAATTAGGAAATATTACTACTCTTATTTAATAAAATACTCCCTGCTTGGAATTACACTAAATCACATAAAACTTTCACTTAATCTGCCTTATTAAACCGTATACATTTTACTACATTTTCATCTGAATGGACTTATTAAAAAAAGGTATTAATTTCTTTTTACAAATACTAAATTTAGGCCTATTGGTTTTATTACACATGTTATAATTTTTTTGTTTTTAATTTAATTTTTCTTACCTGACCTACTGTACAAAGAGTCACTGGCTTATGGCCAATTATTACAATTTTAAATTCCTGATTTCATTTTATTATTATTATTATTGAGTTTACCATAGGACCCTTCATCGGTTTTTAACATCATTATAATGACCACTAGACAATTTATTGACAATTATTGTCTTCCTGGCCAAGTTTACAATTATTTTTCTAAGACATCTTCATTAATTATTTAAAGTAAATACCTTTAACATGATATCATACATAATAAACACACTTGTATTTAATTACTTAAATACGAGTTTAACATGAATGAACAGAGTACCCATTACTTAGTACTTCCTTAAAGCAATGGCTCCACACCTACTACATACAAAACACAAAATAAATATCATGAAAACTCAATATCATGATAAAGCACAACAACAGGTACATCTTTATAAAACATTAAATATTAATTAAACAGTTTATTATATTCGAACTCATCCACAGTAAACTCATCTCACTAGACACAGTGTTTATAGTTTACATCTTACTCTAATCACTCCATATTTTATAATTGGCTACATTTTACTAATTTATTACTTAGTAACCTTACTTAGGTATCGTCGATATATTTTTTTGTTTGGGTGAGTCTGGCCCTCTTGACCTTAATTATGGCATGCCTTGGACATTGTTTTTCGCTATGTTGACAAAGTTTTTATGTAACGTCGGGAACCTCAACTTTGTTACGTTACAATATATATATATATATATATATATATATATATATATTGTTTAGTAATTAGGCTTATTACATAAAGAGAATAGTTCGCCATTTACTTCTGATATGTATATGAAGTACATCGTTTTTTCATAATTACATTTACATGCGTTATCTATGTGATACTTGCATTATATTAATTAATTATTTACCTATTAATTCGTTTACATTCAAAGACTTAAGGTTAATTTATCTTAAAGACTATTATTACAGCTCGCTTTATCTTTTTAATTTTGTACCAACTAGCACACAAAATTTTATTAAATTGTTATGTTTTAACTTCAGTTAAAATGTTTTGATACAAACGCGGCTACAGTAATTGTCTTGTTGTACTCTTCCTACTATATTATGTAAATTGTACTATAGAAATTTATTAAGAAAAATTGATAAGAAAATATTACATAAAGAATACAATTTTAGGGTAACTGAAAATCTGGAGGATTGAATTAAACCCGTAAACGCCCCCCCCCCCCCCAACAAAGATTTGTGGGAGAGTGGCAAATGTATACTGCCTACGGGCGGCAAAGTAAGGAATGATAAAGTTTTAAGAAAAATAGAGGAAGAGAGAAGAATCCTGAACGTAATAGAAAATAGGAAAAGGAATTGGTTAGGTCATTGTTTAAGAAGAGACTGCTTGCTCACAACTGCCATGGAGGGTGTCGTAGAAGGAAAAAAAAAGAAGAGGGCGTAGAAGAATGAAGTTAATGGATTGAATTAAAATCAGAGGGTGTTGCGAAGAAACGAAAAGACTGGCATGCGATAGGACAGCTTGGAGAGGTTTTACCATTTGAAGACCAAATAATAACGGGTGGCAAAATGGTAAATTCGCCCCTATGTGTGTGTGTGTGTTTACCAAATAAAATCATTAGTCACGTCATCTGCCGTTCGTATAAAAAGACTTCATTATTCCTTTCAACAGGACAGCAGGACACTCGTTTTGTAAACAAGTTAGCGTCAAACACCGCTGAGGATTGTGTGTGAACAAAAAGTGAGCACGGAGACAAATTCAAATTACTTTGCTTTTTTCGAGTTTCGATTATTACGAAATACTTTACACGATTTCAGACGAATGTACAACAATGTGTATAGAGAAAAAAAATAATCGTCTTCAAAAAAAAACACACACAAACACAAAAACAAACATCGTTTTTCAAGAGATACGCGTAAGAGAGTAAACGAGTGTATTATATTGGCGTTACGAAGACTAGGCATAACTAAGACGAATTCAGTCTTCTTCTTCTTCTTCTTCACGGTGATTTACGGTTTTATTTGTTTTTAAATTATTGTTGAAATTCTTCACGCTCGTCCGTCACATCAGATACTACGATGGATTTTTGAAGAGGGGCGAGGAGGGAGCACATCTTCAATAAACAAAGAAGAAGAAGACTGACAGTAAACGCCGGTCTTCATGTACAATTAACAGGATAGAAAAGTCATAAACAACAACGCGCGGCGGAGGATGTGGGCCGCGAGATTTGGCAGGATCGATAGTCGGCGGTAATGTCGACACATTTATCTCGATTTCTCGCCGCGCCATATTGCCTATCGCGCCATAATGAACTTGTCTACGGGATCTCACACGTTGCCCCCCCCCCGTCACACAACACTTAACGCCTCTAATTTATCGCCTTACATTTGGTATTCCTTGTTTGACTTTCAATTATATATGTCTAGTGTACACTAACACGTTACACTCACATCTCGACTGATCGCATCTCGCCGGAGACGTAGATTTTTACCTTTTCATTAACGACGAGTGACATTGGTTTCTGTGTGTGCGTGTGCGAACATTAAACTTAATTGACGAATTAACATTTCGATATTAGACGCCGTCCATGAGATCTGGGTGGCGCTGATTTCTGTCCAGATTTTCACAAAATCACAGTTTCAAGCTGACGGAATCAATTAAAATAGAAATACGTTGTTTTCTGTTCTTTGTGTCCTTTTCGTTCGTTATCTCTGCTTTGATTTTGCTTTATTTTATGCCTTGTTTTATATGCTCAGCCTCTGTTTGTCAGAGGCGTAGAATGTGTGTATGGTATTGTATGGTATTTGTTTAATAACTAGAAATGTGTAAACTAGGAAAGACACTGAGCTTAAGTTTTATAAGTTTGTGGCTGTACCGGTGGCGTTGGGAGTACTTTCACAGAGAGACAGAGGGAGGTTACATCAGCAGAAATGAAACTTCTCAGGTTGGTCAAACGGTGCACGTTACGAGACAGAATAAGTAATGCACAGACAAGGCGAGAATTACACATTTTTAAATTACAGGATAAAATTACGGAATACAAGGCCAACTGGTGTAAGCATTTGGGAAGAATGCAGCAACATCACCTTCCCAAACTTGCCTTGAATTATAATAAACCCACAGGATATCGTAGGGTTGTGGGGCGTCCGAGGACGAGATGGTTTCCCGAACAGGCAGTGCAGCCTAATACGTGAAGTGCAGATGACGATGATGAACTAGAAATGCCACAGTTGTGAAGAACTAAATTGATGCAAAATGACGCGTAAGGGGAGTGTGAAGGAAAACATTTTCACTTTATCAAAATACTTGTTTTTATTAAAATTTTGTCTTTCCAGAATAAAATTATTTGTATATAGTTTATGTTACAAATAAACTCAGAAACACTTTTTATAAATTATGTAAAGTATGTCTGCACACCACAGTAAAATCGCTAAAATTTTTCGTACACGATTCCTTTCAATAGTATTTATGTTTTATAAACGGTTGAACTCAAAATGATGTGGTTCCACTGTACAAAAGGAGACATTTTGTACTTCATGCTGGCAACACTGAAGTCAACAATATGGGTATTTGTATGTTTTGTTTTTTGTGCGTGAAAATTGTGTTCGGTCATGAGCTTGCGTTTTTGTTACTTCCCACTGGTAATACTTTAATCGATGTATTTTTAAAAAACCCTATATTTTTCAACTGTTAGGTACACATATTTCAGAAAATATGCTACGTAGAGTACTAAAATTTTCAGGGCTTATGTAAGTCACCGTTGTCTACCTACTGAAGCAGAATTGTAGGACTAAAATGTACAGTTTGGGTGCTGGGAAAATAAATGTTTACTAATTTTCCTTGAAAAAAGGTCATCATCAACACCCCAAGGACTAGGCCTTAGACCTGTTCCGGAAACCATCTCCTCTTCGGTCTACCGACATCTCTCTTCCCAGTAGAGTGATAACCCAAGGCAGCCACAGGTAGACGGAAATCAGGCATGCGATTCAAGTGTTCACACCATCTCCTTCTGTGGTCTTCAGTCCTCTGGTGCAATCATACAATGTGTAAATCGCGTCTAATATCCTCGTTCCTTCTCCGATTCAAGAGAGAACAACTTTGCGTCCCTCTTAGAAATTTCATTTTAGCTGCCTCAATCCTTTGCACATCTCTTTCACCAAGAGTCCATGTCTCACTAGCATACAGAAATGTGGGGACAGCCACAGTTTTATAAAATTTTATTCGGGTATGCTTCCGTGTTTTATTTTTCAGGTACCTATGAATCGTTCCACAGATGCGTCTAAATTTTGTTAGCTTAAAATGTATAAAATATATGCAAGGATCATGAACCAACCTTGTCATATGCAATATTTCCCTAGCCTTCTTTAATATATAGGCTACATTGACGACATGTTGAGAGCATGGAAATCCAGAGTGACTTCGGGAATACAGCTTAACGAATATAATTTGTATGTGTTCCCTGCTATATGCGAATGACAGTTTTTATTCAAGAAAATGAGGATGATTTATAAAGAGCTATATTTTAATTACAAGAAGTAGCAAGAGAGTACTCACTACCAATTTCAGTAAGAAAGACCAAAATCATAGCCTATAAATATCCAATGAGGATTAAGATAGTTATAAACAACAGCACTTTAGAACAAGTGAGCCGTTTCAAATATCTCGGCTGTGCAGTAAACTATGAATCTGAATATGATATAAGAGAGAAGATAAATAAATTTAAGAATATTCATATAGGTATGATTCATAGAAATCTTAGAAATAAAACAAGACACAGCACAAACATTAAATTTTATAAGACAATTGGAATACCCACGTTGATTTATGCGAGTGAGGCGTGGTGGATCATGACAGCGGCAAGATTCAGAGTGCTGAAATGCAGTTTCTTCGAAATACTTTGAAATATACATTGCAAGATAGAATAAGGAATGAGTATATCATAGCAGTACTCGAAGTAAAGGACAGAAATGAAATTACCGAAGATTTACAGAAGACAACGGTGGGATCATCTGCAAAGGATGACAGAGGATCGATTGGCGAAAGCGGCTCTGAACTATAAAGCCATTAGTAGAAGAGACGTGCGTAGTTCGAGGATGAGATGGGTGCCGGAACAGGTTTATATAACATAATCCTTGAAGAGGAGGAGAAGAAGAAGAAGAAGAAGAAGAAGAAGAAGAAGAAGAAGAAGAAGAAGAAGAAGAAGAAGAAGAAGAAGATTTCGATAGCCGTCATCCTTTTTGCGTGTATCGAACCAAACATTGTAAGAGGATACTTGACCAGATAAGATAAGAAAATCAGTCTGTTTATTATTGCCACAACTCCGTTACGTACTGTAGAATAGTGTAGGGGACACTACGAACAGTATGTTCGTAGTAGCAGCAGGTGTGGCCCATGGTACTGCCTAACAGCCGGAAGCAAGTCAATTACATTCCAACATAGTTGACGCCAACCGTCAAAGCTTTAGGTATTAGGTATTTCTGGAACCCCGTCTGAGTTATGAAATGAAACAAACCGTAAGTATGATACAAACTCTTATATTTTTATTAAAATGTATTAGAATCAAAATTCTCTTAACTTGCAAAATTATAATATTAAACGTAAACAATGAAGGTGCTTTTAAACAATTAGCTCTGCATTATTAGGCTTAATGTCTGATAATTTCAATATTAAGTCACACTCGTCGTGAAGTTTATTTCTTAACTATTACAAGCTCGGCTCTTTATTTCCAGCCATACGAGTCGAAATCCAGCTACTCAGGCGTAAAACCAGCTACATGGAAAAACGTTTTGCTTAGATACACTGCTTATACGCGAGATACTGTCCTTTAAAATAGATCTGCTACACGACATGATTTAAAGACATTATTAAAGCCGTTAGTTTGAAATTACTTTTACAATTACAATTAGTTTGAACGACAACAAAAAAAAAACAATACTGGAACCTTTTACTAATTGTTTTTAAGATTCTAAAATTTAGATTTTAGACTATAAAAAATCGAAGATAATTACGGTATATTATATTTTTTCTTAAAAGTGTCCGCGGACCCCCTGAAACATTATCGCGGACCCCACTTTGGGAACCACTGTTCTAGTGTCCAACAGCTAAGTTTGGTGTAACTTTTGAACAAATTACGGGCATTACGTAATTTAACTTTTAAATTATAGCATTACGGGCGGCCGCGCGTGAGAGAGAGAGAGAGAGAGAGAGAGAGAGAGAGAGAGAGAGAGAGAGAGAGAGAGAGAGAGAGAACCTGCGGGTAAATTTATCGAAGTAATTCATCAATTTCCTTCATTCTCAATATACAGTAATTTACGTCTAATATTCACTCTGCACCGTCCATTAATTATTTCTAAAAGTCCGAGAAGTAGGAGACGGCTAGAAATGTCGAGGCGTTGACAGCAGAGATCAAATAAAGCATGGCTAGAATAAGGGTGAATTTGGACATGACTCAAGTTGTGTGCAAAAACCTACTGTGGTTTGAGTACTCTCGGTCGGTAGTAAGGTAGAAACCTGACGATAGAAATTGAACACTGGTTTAAAGATGCGCAGTGTACAGAAACACCTCGTTGCGAGGCTGTTCGCACATGCGCACAACAGTCTTGTACACGTGTTTCATAGTGTGAACATGGGCTGCAACAAGTCTGGAAGCATGTGTGTGACAAAGAGAGGGAGATAATATGGAAGTGAGATAATGAAATGTTGTAGCTTCGTCTCCCCTCCCTTACCTCCAGATAAATTATCTATACTTAATGATAATGTGATGTATTTATAATATACACACACTTATTGTTTACTAACGGTACCTATAATTTCAATTTTCTATTGTATTGTATTTATTGTTCATAGCCTAAAGGTACCATGGCTATGTTACCATGGTTACGGCTAAGTATGTTCGTAATAATGGTACCTTTAGGCTATGAACAATAAATACAATATCTATACGTGTAAGTGGGGGGTAGCTCATGGATTTGGGTCGGCGCAGCTTAGTGCTCAGGAACGGCTGGGTGGGGGTTCTGTAAGGTAATGTTATGTAGTTAAGAGAGGGCAATTTGACAAAATTCCAATATTTTGCTTTACATTGTCGCCCTGGGATCGAGAGAATTTGAAGGGGTAGTACCTTTGTACCGGGTTGACTGGGCACTAGTCCTCACAGCCTCTCAGAATTGGATGAAGTGATGTTAGCTGCCAAAGGAGCTGTCCAGCCAAGACTGTACTGCATGGTGAAGTGCCACATCCTACAACAAGTGACCCCCTGTTGATCCAGAACAGTACCGATCTAGACCGGAAGGTCGATAAATACTGCTGGTAGAGAGAGGGCAGCAGAAGCCACCCGGGTAAAAAGTGATACGTGTGGGGCTAAAAAGAATTCCAATTTGGGCGCAATAAAAATAAACCCAAGTGGGGCATTTTACAACGTCGTCTATATCCGACACATCTGCCTCACAGTCATAGATGTAAGAAACAGTTCTAATACTGAGCCGTTGCAATTTAATAGTTCACAGTTCACGCTCAATATGCACGTGTACAGTTCACACGCAAACACACACACACACACACACACACACACACACACACTTCTCCTTCATTCCCATGACATTTCTCTTATTTATTTTTTATTTTTTAATGAAGAAAGTTGTTTTATTGGTTAAATTCACAAACAGAATTATCACTGCTGTACACCACTATAGAAAAATTATTCCGATTAGCGCTTTCAAGCTTCACAGCTCATCGTCAGATCGAAAACGAACAAACAGCGTGAAAGCAAACCCTTCACCCCCACCCCACCACACCCTGCTCACACACAACAAGCTATACTTCAAATGTCCCTTCCCAACCTCTGGGCCCTGTCACCCCCGTCTGGACAGTTACATATTTTTCTAGCACATTCCTTGTGTTTAAGTGTTGTGTGTGTGTGTGTGTGTGTGTGTGTGTGTGTGTGTGTGTGTGTGTGTGTACATTCCTTTTAACCCTAACCTCCTTTCTCATTCACACTTGTAGGCCAGTCACACACCCTTATTTTAAAAAACATCCAATTAGTCCTCTGCAACTTAATTCTTAATCTCATCTATCTGTCCTCTATCTTTTACTTTTTAATTATATTATAAAATATTTCTTCATTATCAAATTTAGTTTTAGTATTAATTAAATTGTCCTACCCTTTTTCTCTTTCTTTCAATATTTCTAACTCCTCCCTAAGCTTCCTTTCAACTGTGTTATTTACTACTTTTACAATTTCGTAGTCTTCCAAGGATTAACAAACTTATGGTTGTCTTCTATGAAATGTCTTGCATATAATGAATTCGTTGTTCCATTACCTTCTCCACGTTTGTGGCCAGACAACCTGCATACGAATTTCCGTCCTGTCTCACCTAGGCACACTTTGTTGCAGTCTTTACATTTTAATTTATAAATTCCGCTTAATTTATAAATTTATAAAAGTCTTTATACTTAGTGGAATTTATTAATTGCTTTTCAGAATCATTCATGTATATTTCTGCAAGAATAGGGGATAATGAATATCCCATAGGTAATTTTTTTTGTCTGTTTATAAAACTTGTTATTAAACCTTAAATAGTTCTGATTTACACATTCTTTAACTACTTATATTTTTATTTTTATATAAATATATAAATACATTTCTTAAATATTTTTATTTTTTGTGTCGGCCATCTAAGGACCACATGGCAATTTCAATTCTTTATTCTTTGTTCTTTTCTTTTTTCTCCAATATTATTTCTAAATATCACTATAATATTGACGACTCGGAACACAAAGTTTTTTATAAGTAAAAACGTAAAGTTTTACCTTACAGCCTAAACCGGCTTTCACCTATAGAAGGCTTAGGTCGTCAATATTATAGTGATATTTAGTTAAGTAACGGACACGTCATGGACAACGAAATCCAAGAATATTATTTCATCTTTTCACTGTGTCTCTTTTTCCTGTCTTCAGTCCACTTTCAAACTACGTTTTTCTCTCCCCTACCCTGGACTCCTTCCGTTTTTAACACTTTTGCCCGAAAAACGTCTCTTTCAATTGCTTCTTCTGCGTATATATTATTTTTTCTAAATTCTTTTTGACTTCTTTAATCCAACTTGATGTTGACTTCTTCTCCCACAGATATTTGAAGCTCTGCTTTGTTAACTTATTGTCGTCCATTCTATGTAAATGTCCAAAAATAATAGTCTTCTTTTTCTCATTGTTTCTGTTATATTTTCTATATTTTGATATATGTCATCATTACTTCTTAATTTCTAGCCTTCTGAAGTTTTTGGTGGGCCTAATATTTTCCTAATTATTCGTCTTTCCAATATTTCTAGTTTGTCTAAATTATAATTCAATGCTAGACAATCACTAGCATATAGGCATTCTGGCCTCACTACTGTACTGTAATGCCTTATTTTCGCATTTTTAGATATGCACTTTTTATTGTAAATGTCTTTAGTTATACCATATGCTCTTTCCATTTTATTTATTTTAATGTATTTAGTTTTTAATTTTTATTACGTCCATTTTTTATTTATCTTGAATTAAGGATTATTTAGGAACTATTTAAGGATTGTTCCGAAGGATAAAAGGTGTTAATTGTCTTTATTATGTCTGAAAACATAATAAAGTTCTTCGTTCGGTGCATGTAAATAAAGTGCTCCACTGATACTCAATCCACAGGTATGTCTCGAGTCACCAAACGTCAATCTTACCTACTCTTCTCCTCTTCTACTCTTTAACTAAGACCATAAGCATTCCATGTCATGTTAGTGGATCGCTCTGTTCTGTAGATCTGCAAAATTAAACCTATGATTTACATACGAGGATTGTTCAATAGAAACACGTTTCACCTGCGCAGCCGTGACTTCGTCACCATGGCAGCGGAATTCATTTGTTTATAGGCCTATTGTCTGTTTAAGTACTAGTGACGGGTCTGTCAAAAACATTTGCAGTTTGCTCTTTTCTAAGCGTTGTGACCGGGGTTGAAAAAGAGCACCTATAGTAGAAAATCCGTCCAAAGGTGATCTGCGTGCCGTAATTAAGTTTTTGGCCGCTGAGGGGCGTCAGCCAAAGTTAAAAAGTTGTACGAGAATGAAAGCTGTATATGGTGACTATAGTTACTCCCATACGGCAGTGGTTGAATGGTGCAATAAATTTCGACAAGGAAGAGAATCCACTAAAGATTTGGCCCGTTCCGGATCTGCACGTGTTGCAGCATCAGATGAAAATGTGACAGCTGGAAACTGCTTTACGCGCAAATAGGCTCATCAGAGTTAGAGAACTTTCTCAAACGTTGAGCATCAGCATGGGAACTGTTCATTCCATCATTTGCAGTCTTGACTATCACAAAGTTGCTGCTCAGTAGATTCCACGACTGCCTACTGATGAGGAGAAAAATTTGTGTTCGACCTTATCATTATAACATTTGATGCGCTATCAACAACAAGGTAATCCTTTCTACACCAAATTGTTGCTGGTGATGAGTCCTGGTGTTATCACTACCGACCAGAATCAAAGGTCAGATTATGCAGTGGAAGGGTGCACAATCTCCGAAGGCGAAAAAATGCCGGTCCCAATCTTGACAGGAAAAGTAATGATAACCGCATTTTTTGGTTATTATCAGGGTGTGCTGCTCTTAGATTTTAAAGAACCTGGTGTCACCATCAACACCCAGCGATATGCAGACAGCTTAAAACGTTTATGGGTCAGCATTAAGAATAAACGTCCCGGGAAGCTCACAAATGGTGTCATTCTACTGCATGATAATGCTCGACCCCATGTAGCCCAGACGATTCAAGATCTGCTTTTGGCCATATGAAGTGGGAAGTCTTACAACATCCACCTTACAGTCCCCGTGCGATTATCATGTTTTGGTCCATTAAAGAAATCACTATAAGGACTGCGAATCACTAAAATGTAGAGTTTTATGTTAGCGAATGGTTCTGCAAACAGCCGCTAGAATTTTACTAGCAGGGAATCTACAGATTAGTGGAACAGTGGGAGTCATGCCTTAATATTAATGGATACTTCTTTTAAATAGTTGAATAAAAAAAATGTTTACATCCTCTAAACGTGTTTCTATTGAATAATCCTCGTAGAAGTGGTTGAAGTTTGCATGATTTAACTAACCGTAGCCTCTTCAACTGTCTGTTACTATTGTAGTGCCAGTTGATACAAATTGTTAAACAACATACAAAAGAGCATTACTGTCCCTCTTCGCTACTATTTTCAGGAAACATTTCTTCGATTCTCTCTTTATTCCCCTACAATCCTTCCTGTGTTATATTTTTGGCTCAGCATATAAGGAACTATAATTTCCAAAATGATGAATGTGACGTAATACTTGCAGGTAGGAGAAGAAGCTGTAAAACTGTTTCCCAAGACTTTTGGAGGGTGACGTGTATTGCATGGCTATTGCTCACTCAAGGAACAGTTTTTGGCCACACGTAGCAAGTTACATCGTAAGGAAATAATGAACCTGGACAGGCTTATCTTTGGAATATTACAGGCGGGAATCTCGTTGGATTTAGTCGACTGTGGTGATACTGCGTCCTACTGTTACAGGATTATATTGTTACGACATCACAGAACAATCTACGTGTTTATCGAATGTTCCAGAGGGATCCGGAATGTAACGTGTGTGGCGTACGTGCTTGTAGACGCATTTGCTCTCACTGTGTCAAGGCCGCAATCAATTACGTCATAGTTTAGAGGTAATATGTAGTATGTGGAATCGCCTAGATTTTCGGCTGGCTATACATACAATTACTCAGCGACGGTCAGTCAGTTATTGTCGAGTGATTATCGACCGATATTACTGTGTGCGTTCACGTGGATATTAGTGAAGTGCTGTGTTTCATAATCGAGCGGTATATTGTAATACAATTGTGTTTTAATATTAGTTGACATTTATTTGCGTGTGAACAATTTTTATTTGATTTGTTGTAAGAGTCAGTGTTGTTAATTACGAACTGTTTAACTGTGAAAATTAAAGCTGGTGATTAGTGACTTAATTGGTGTCTTGTATTTTGTTTCCACTGTACCTACGACGATCGAGTAGACCGTAGTAACAATATTTTACTGCTGCCTTGCATTTGAGTATTGGGACATCAAAAGCTAGGGGAAGACAACCCTGAATAAAAGTTACAGGGAGTCATAGCCCGTAAGGGGGCAACCTCTCCACATAACTTACCCCTCTACAGACAGGTACCCTCTACAGACAGGTACCCTCTACAGACAGGTACCCTCTATAGACAGGTACCCTCTACAGACAGGTACCCTATCATGGGGAAATTAATTTAAATATGTACAAACAACTTTCTACAAGTTTTGAACAGGCCTAAAATTGTATAAGTTGATGGCTTTTCCCACACTTCTTTATGGGTCTGACAATTGGACTTTAACGAAAGGCCAGGCCAGTCGCATCCAATCGGCTGGAATGAGATCTCTCAGGTACGTGGCAGGGATCATAGAAGAAACACAGATATACGGTAGGAACTGAATATTATGAGTATACTCGACAGGATCGCCCAGTATCGGCTGGCAACATATTTGCCGAATGGATGACTGCCCCGCATCCCCAAACAACTATGGAACTATAAGCCGAGGGAACGGAGAGGTGTGGGACGTCCGAGGAAGCGCTGGAGTGACCAGCTCTAATCTTTGCCTATTCGAGACCGGAACAAACCATCCTTAGTTTAATCCTTGAATATGCTGATGACAAAAACTTTCAAAGAACATAGCCGGACGGAGATTTACAAACAACGGTGCAAAGGATACTTAGAAAGAATGTCAGATTCCATACTGACCAATCTTGAAAGCACAAACCTATAGGACGCAGATGTGTGGGTAGACCCAGGAAGAGGATCTTTGAAGGCGGAACAGGCAGCACCTTGCCTTATGCCGTGCTATGAAGGTGATGATGGTATTGTCACTTTCAAAGCGATTTTTTAACAAATTCTGGTTGTTGTTGAAAAGTTGGTGCTAGGTAAGTTGGTAAAGGTAATTACTGTAAAGGGTGTGGCGATGATGGGGTGGCAGTTACAGCCTCCCACGTTACACCCGTCTCGGATCGAACGGTACGATAATGGTTGTCAGCCAACAAAACCAATCAATTGTCGTGTAAATGAGACCGCTCGCTTCTCTCTCTCACTCTCTCTCTCTCTCTCTATCACGCTGACAAGCTGTTAACGTGTCACACACACACTAATGCCTGTTCTTCTTCTTCTTTTTCTTCTTGTTTTATTTCTTGTTACTCCACTCGTTATGTGTGTCTCTCTGGTGTTATGATCCTGTCACCGATGCAGCCTGCCTGCCATAGAACCGTGTCCCACACCAATTTATTCAGAACGAACACGTAATAAAGCTAACATTGTTTTAGACTTCGTTACATGGTTTTGGGGAATTTTTTTTTGGAAACAAAATAACGTCTTCATTAACGTATTTTTGTAGTTTAAGTCATCGCCTGTCATCAGTAGCAAGTTTAGTAATGAATTAACATTCCTTGGAGAAACAGACACAATTTAACGAGCCAAAATTGTAAGAAAATTATCATTTTAAAACAAACAAAATTTTTGTAATAAAAATTAATTTGGAAAATATTTTTATTTATGCCATAAAATGTCTTGTAAAAGGTTGATGTGACCAATTATTGATGTAAGAAATGGTCGAAAAGCTTAAATTTAATTCTATATAAAAGTCTATACCTACAAGAGTATAAATAAATTTCTCCACAAGAGTAACAACATTCAAATATTATTTTCATGACATTTATTTGAAACCAATGAAACACTTTGTTACAGAAAAATTGTATCCCACAATTTATGTTATTATTC
>CM068368.1:903140918-903155918 GCA_034769895.1 Magicicada septendecula | reverse complement strand
ACTGTACTGCCATTATCCAACATCTACCAAAAATTTCGGTGCTGTGCGGCTGTACTTTCATCTGTGTTTAATTGTTCTTATATTTAATTGGTCAATTAAACAATTTAAAGCGTTCGTATTAAACAATTAATTTTGAAAAGTTATGTGTTTAAAAGATAATGTTTTCAATACTTTTCACGTTCATTGTTCAGGTAATAAAATCTGAGCTGTACAAGAACTATGATGAGTGAAACCTATGTTGTGCCGTTTGCCAACAATATGATCCCCAAATTCGTCCTATTGGACAATAATGTACGTCCACACACAAACACCATTCGTCATTATCGTCATCATCATTTTCAGCAATGATTAAACCGACCTGTGACAAGATGGTGATGATGTGCTACGTGGATGTGAGGGGTTACACTGACATGACAATGGGCAGGAGACTTTAGAGAAGATTGGTGTTGAAAGCCAGGGCTCACGTTGGCTTCTAGTGCTGAAGAAGTTGTTGTTTTTTAATAAACATTTATTATTTTCAATATCCATCTCAATTGTTGAGCACCTTGAATATACACTACATACGAGGGATAGTTGAAAAGTTCGCGGAATGGAAATGTAAAAACAAGTTAATAGTAACAAAAATGACTTTATTTTTCTATATAATCTCCCCCAAACTCCAGTACACTTGGTCCAATGCTTCTCTAATAATTCGATCCCTGTCTTGAAGTAAGATTCTGGAAGATCCGTAAAATACCCTTCTACAGCTGCTGTTACCTATTCATTTATGAGAAAAGCTTTCCAGCCACAAATATTTTAAGCTTTGGAAACAGATAGAAATCGGAGAGTGCTAGATCTGGTGAATATGGTGGACGTTCTAATAATTCATACTTCAAATCTCGCAGCCAAAACACTTTTGTGCGCAGGGGCATTGTCCTTACCAACAATTAATTTTTTCTTTGCTAAACTTGGTCTTTCCTTACAAATTTTTTTTATTTAGTTGTTCCAGAAGGTTTGTATAATATTCTACGGTTATTGACGGGTCTTTCGCGAGATAATCAACGAGCAAAATGCCTTTTCCATCCTAGAAAATCGATGTCATTTGTGACGTCTCCCTTGTTAAGACAACACAAAAGTCGGGGACTAGTTCAATTCTTTACCAGTTAATCAAACTAGCTGCCGTTGTTAGTAAAACCTCCTTACCAACAAATTACAACACAATTATGACATAGGAAATTGACAAGGTTTGCACAAATTTATTCACTCACTAGGTGTTAGCGAAAACATCTCTTTATTGCTATTCAAATATTATGCTTGATTTTAAAGAAAAGTTATTTTAGTAAATTCTGCTTTTGCTGCTTCAAAGATCTTAAGTATATTATTCGTTTTATCTCAAAATTTATTCATATAGATGTTAGTTTTAATACCACGGATCCGGGTCTCAACTTTCTCAAAATAATTAATTTATCAAAACTTCAACCATATTATTGGAAGAATAATATTGGTGATACTCTACATTATTATCTTACATTTATCTATACATTGCGGTTACTATTACTTCATTACAAAATTACAAAATTTACAAATCTGATAATTTGTTCTTTACATTGCTAAAGTTCTTTAAAGTTCTTTGTTATTTCTTTTATTAAGGCGAAATTTACAAAAGTTGTGGTTAGATATCACCTGCATTTCATATGAGGATGTTGTTGTATCCTTTGGGCATCTCCTGTCGTCTTCTAAGGGTGGAGTACGTTGTTCCTGGTGAATCTACATTGGGTTGATTATTTCTGCTCTCGAAGATCGGTTGTTTACTTGAAGTTCCAACTGTTGTAGTTTCACTTTCCTTGGTCCAGACTTTTGCAGTTCACATTTTTTTATTTTAATTATAGTTCTCACTTCGCAGTACTAAAGTCTAGTAGTTACATTTCTTACACTTACATTTTATATTTAAAAAAAAGAGATGTGTTGGCTACCTTTTTCTTACTGTATGTATTCTCCCTAACTCTACACACTACATTATTCACAATAAAACCATCTCACGCTGGATATACTTTTAAGGACATACACTTACGTGTATGTACACAACACCAAAACTCACATCTTGTCATGGCGAAGTTCTACTGGCGAATGCGCGTATAGTTTAGGGGCGAAGGCTCAGTAAGCTGGTGCGTATTTACGCACTAAGAAAATAGTTCGTACTTTATATATTATTAATTATTCATTAATTAGAATGTAAATACTTTATGTTTACTTTATTATGACTTAGGATTTCTTTATTTATATATAGTCGCATTTTTAATAATTAAAGTAATTATTATTATTATTCTTTACTTAATACCTTTCTTGGCGTGTTGGTACTGGAAAGTTTCAAGTTGATTCAGGAATCTGGGTATAGGTAAGGGTGTATGATACTCTTACTTATTAAAATTAAAAATTTTAATTTGTGCGATTTTCGATATATTTAAAATCGTCACATCCTCCTGCACTTAACTATGAAAAACGGGGGGGGGGGTGGATAATAATAGAAAATCTAATAAACAATTATATTTTGACACAGAATTCCATACTGAAATTTCTCTCTCTCAGATTATTTCTATTCATCAATTGATTATCTTATACTTATGTCACATCTAAATTCTACTACATCTACTATATAAAATACACAAAACGTAAATCTACCTTATTTCAATTCTTACATCTACTACCGGTTTTTTCTTGAATTGGTCACTCGTTTTACGGAGTTATACTCATGAGTATGTTACTAATAATAATCACGTATTTTAAGAACAATAGAATTACTTTTAGTTTACAGCGCTAAGGATTATTTTTCTTTCTTTCTTTCTCTCTCTTCATCTTCATTATCATTGTCATCAGATTTCTCATGTATAATATCATTCTCGCAGGACATTAGCTAAGGTTGATCAGGCCTCGCTAGTATTCGTACGAAGGGGTTTTGAGTTTATAGTCACTTGTAGTATAGGATGTTGCACAATCTTATCCTATTTCGGTATAAGTATATACAACATATTTTATTCTTAATACTTAGATAGTATTCTAGGATTTCTATCTTTCTCGTAGTCTTTCTTCTGTATTTTGACACGTAAAACATTTTTTTATTTGAGACAGATGGCTTCTGCGAACGTAATTTTCTGTATTGGGTTCGTACAGAGCTACAGTAACGGGGGTGATGAACTTATGAATTTGGTAGGGGCCACACCATCGATATGATAGTTTCGAAGTGGTCCTATCAACTGCTTTACTCATAGGATGAGTTTTATACATTACTAAATCACCTATTTTATACTTTATTTGCCTATTATTATGCTCATGATACTTCCTTGATTTTTGTAAATTAGCTCTCAAATTTGCACGAGCTTCGTTCCATATTTTTCGTATGTTATTCCCATTCACGTCGCGGGGTAATAACTCATTGATTTTCCACTTTGTGGTTAAAGGATGGTTGGGTTTGTACTTGTACAGTAAATCAAATGGTGTTGATTTATGACCTTCATGATACGCTGAATTGAATGCAAATTGTATCCACGAAATATTTTGATCCCAGGTTGTCTGGTCTTTAACATGATAAGATATTAATGCTGATTTTAAGTTACGCAAGTATCTTTCTGCTAGATTTCCTTGCGGTCTGTACTCGGTCACGGTAATATGATTTATACCTAATTTAAAACACATGTCGTTAAATTCTTTCGACTTAAACTGGGGTCCATTGTCAGATATTAAGCTTAAAGGTGTACCATAGTTTTTAAATAGTTGTTCTTGTAGAATTTTAATTGTCGTAGATGCTAATGCACGACGCATAGGATACATCCACACGAATTTAGTGAATGAGTCTACACAAATTAACAGCATAGTATTTCCGGATTTAGAGCGGGGATAAGGTCCAGAATAGTCTATGTATATTTTCGAGAAGGGAGTGGTAGGTATTTCGGAGATTAATTTTCCGACTTGACTGGTTCTTGCTGGTTTGCTCAGGGCACAAATTTCGCATTCTTTCACGAACTTTTTTATTTCACTATTCATGTTTTCCCAGTGGTATTCCTTGTGAATACGATGTATAGTTTTCCTAATTCCCATATGAGCTCCAATTGTCGATGAATGGTAGTACTCCATTAACATGGGTTTGATTATTTCCGGGGCGATTATTCTCAGCAATTTTCCGTTTGCCTTTTTAAAACAAAGTACTCTTTTACTCAAGATATATTTGTCAGAGTTATTTCCTTTTTCTATTTGTTCGATTATTTTGCACAATTTCGGATCTTGTTGTTGGTGATATGCTATATCCTTAAATGCAAGGGGAAAGTTAGTAATTAGTGTATTAACGGAAGTGGTTTCAATATTGTCTTCTCCAGATCTTGTATTGGGTAGTTGGAACATGCGGGATAGAGTATCGGCTACTACATTTTGAGTACCACGAATATGTTGCACTTTGAACTTGTAGCAATTTAATCTTAACACCCATCTTCCGATACGACCTAACTGTTTTGGGTGATTCAATAACCATGATAAAGCTTGATTATCGGTTTCTAGTAAACATTCTTTGTGTTCCAAAAATGGTTTGAATTTATCAAAGGCGAATACTACGGCTAAACATTCAAGTTCATAGGCTGAGAACTTCCTTTCTTGCTCGGTCAATGTACGGGATGCATAGCTGATCGGGAGTCTAGTATTATTTATTTCCTGGTATATTACGGCTCCTAATGCTACACTTGAACTATCGGTCTGTACGATAAATGGTTTACTGAAATCCGCTAACTGCAATACAGGTGGGGATATAATGCTTTCTTTAAGTATTTCAAACGCTTCTTGATGTTGAGTAGTCCACTCGAATTTCGTTCCTTTCTTTCTTAAGGCATTCAATGGGGCTGCTATATCCGCTAAGTGGGGTATGTACTTATGAAAATAATTAATCATACCTAAAAATCTAGCTATACCTTTGACGTCTCTCGGAGGTAAAAATTCTCGGATTGCGCGTGTACGTTCGGGATCGATGGTAACCTTACCTTCGGCTGATACTATGTGACCTAAGAAGGAGAATTGTTTTACTGCGAAATTAACTTTACTCGGGTTTACGGTCAGTCCGGCTTTCTTTAACCTGGATAATACTTCACGCAAGTGATCAATATGTTGATCCATTGACTCACTATATACTACTATATCGTCAAGATAATGATATACAAATTTAAATTTAACGTCATGGAAAATTTTTTCTAACAGTCGGCTACATACTGAACTTCCTTGTGATATACCGAATGGTACTCTCGTAAATTGATATAGATTAAATGGGACAGCAAAAGCAGTTAAATGTTTTGATTCCTCAGCTAGTGGGATTTGATGGAATGCTTGGTTGAGATCCATTATGGTGAAGATTTTCGCTCTTGTAAAATAGTGAAACGCACTGTGAATGTCGGGCAGTGGTATCGATTCAAATTCTATACTCTTATTTAGTTGTCTATAATCCACGACTAGTCTATGTTTGTCAGTTCCTTTTGGTACTAGGAATGCAGGTGATGAATATGGAGACGTTGAGGGTTCAATGACGTGCTGATCAAGGAGTTTGTTAATGTGGTTTCTCATTATTTCCATCTTGGGCGGAGATAATTTGTATGGGTGCAGTCGTATTACCTTGTTGTCACTAAGATTTATTTTATATTCGATTAAATGAGTTAATCCTAACTTGGGGGTGAGTACAGCAGAAAATTCTTTTATTAACTTTTGGATTCTTAGTCTCTCATTTCCTTTTAAATGACTCAGACTCGATTCATGATGCTCTGAATGAATAGTTGCGGTTTCACAAATAGCGTCGTTACTTAATTCGGAGTCGAACTGATATTTTCGAGTACGATCAAATCTGAAGAAATATTGTTTTGCATATATATCAAGGATTAAGGAAGTTTTTCTTATAAAATCCGCGCCTAATATTAAGTTTTGTCCTAACTCTTCAGCTACTAGTAGGGGAATATACCAAGTAAAATTCTTAATTTTTAATTTCACCGTAATACTGTGCGATATCTTTAGATTTTGTTTATTTGCGGTGGTACACTTTATGTTCACCATTTGGCTACGTTTAATCAGTTTATGATTAGCTAATAAGGTTGCTAACTGTTTACTAATTATACTACGGGTAGATCCGGAATCAATTAAACCAAGGGTATTCGTTGCTCCAAGGTACATAGGGTAGTTGGCATATACTTGTTTTACATGCACCAATAGAGTTGCACTTCTCGATAAATTTTGTTAAATAAGGGTCTCTGCGTTTATTTTTATTTATTTTTATTTGATGCTTAGTATTGTTTTTACCTTTCCTTCTGGTGCTTCGGAAGACGTAGGATTTTCGTTCTTCCAGCTTCACATGTTTTTTTGATTGGTCGGTTTTCTGTTTATAGCGCTTTTGTTTACATAACTTGCTAATATGTCCGGCCTTTCCACAGTTATAACATCTTCTTTCCTCATTTACTTCGCTCGTAGGTTGTCGGGGTTTTGGTTTTGAGTATGTTACATGGGGATAGCTTTGGGTTTTATATGTACTTACGAATCGCTTATCGCGGTAGTTTCGGGTATCATTTCCAATTGGTCGAGTTTGGAAGGAATCTCTGTGTTGACTCTGGGACATAGAAACACTTCTATTCTGGTCAGAATACCAGACGTCGGACGAATGTATACAACATAGTTCTAGTTCGGTGAAAGTGGTAGGTCGCTTCACGAGTGCTAGGCGAGATCGCTCCTCGGGGGATAGTCCTACTAAGATAGTGTCTACTAACTGTTGTTCACTCCATATAACTTGTAGCAATAAAGCAGATTCTCTTACCTCAGATATATAATGAGCTAGTCTCTCGTATGTGCCTTGTGCACGAAGTACTAAGTTTCGCTTCAATTCTTCGTAGATACCGGTGGGAATGAAATGTCTTATTAGTGTGGTATGAAGTTCTTCTACCGGGTGATTATACCTTAGGGATTCTAACACTCTATCTTTTAATGGAGGTCTACACTTAGGTAAAATTACTTGCAAAATCTGGTTATCTCTTAGTTGTTGCAGTTCCTTTAATTGTAAGATGTGCTTGATAAAATCAAGGAGCTTTGTAATATTCAGCCCATCAGTGATTGGTATGTCGGACAAAATACTTTCTACAGGGTGGGTTATCTTTCCATAGAGCTCGGGAGTTAGATTTATTTGACTCATCATTCTAGGTTTTTCCGCAGGTTGATTAGTCCGCAAGTGAGAAGGTAAATCGTAGGTACGGGTCATATTTTCTAGTTCATTAGGGAGTGACGTAACGTTTACTGGTTGAATATTTACTTGACTATCAGTTAACCGTTCCTTGAATGGATTTATATTTGATTCCTGCAGAATCTGAATTTTTGCAGTACCGTTTGGCTGTTCTTGAGTCGGGGATTGGGTAGGTGAAATATTTAATTTCGTCATTGCTTCTTCGATTTCGTCTAATCTAAACGATTCGGACCGTCGACGTAATTCGCGCATTATCTCAGGTAATTGTTGTAATGCTTCCTCGGCGAATTTTTGCACATCATGAGGTGTATCTTTATCACCTGGCCAGTTCAACAAATTGGTGATACGGCGGGTTAGATGCTCGATTCTTTGGGTGGTGCGTAAAATTACTGCGGGAGATTTTTTATCACGCAGGGTTTGTGGGATCGACGTTAGTTCCGTATACTTATGATAACACGTTTCCTTTTCGTATTCAAAATCTAAAACACTCAAATGATTTACTAGTGAGGGTTTGTCCGGTTTATTTTCACGTAACGTCTTGCGAAGTTCCGCGACAGTTACATTAGAGTAGGGAAGACCACGCAATAATGCTTCATAGCTTAATTCGTCTTTCAACAACAAATCGGGGTTAAATTGAGCCATTTTTGATAATAACAACTTTAAATACACGACGTATTACGAACGACAAATCTTATGTCACTTACTTTAATTCGTTTTCTCAATGTTTAACATAGTTAACGTTAATTCATTTAAACACATACACATATATCTTATTTCATATTAAGATTCCATATGCAATCTTATCTTAATTAATCAACATAACTTATCTCACAACAATTAAATTCTCAGTATTGACATATATATAATTAATCAAAACAAAACGATAATACCATTTTAGTAGAGAGAAATTTCATATACGGAAAGTTCATTGCTTTAACAACAGCACAAAGAGTCAGCTGTTTTGGGGGTCGTCTAGTTGCGTAGGGTGGTAATTCAGGACAATAAAAAACAGGAAAGAGCTTGTCTAATATGGTTTTGTTTTCTTTAGGGAGGAGGGGTTATGAATGAGATGGTTGTTTACAAGGGGAGAGTTTACATTCCACAACACGTATTTAACATGAACCGACTTGTTTGGAATTGAATACCTACCAGCTATGACTTGCTTAATACGGCAAAGTCGCGATACTAATATTATTATAACATAATTAAAATTTTACTCATTTCTTTTTTTTGTTTATTTCAGAGTGAATAAATTTATGTTTGTCCTAGTTATCGTTAATAAAATGACACAACAACAGCAACATAATTATTTCTTGCTTTAAAGTAGTAATGGTGCAATTTTCTGTATGTGACACTCTGTAAACAATTAATTATTAAAACAACAGCACAATACACAATTTTTTTTTTACAAAGCAGAGTGGCGCAATTTTGTGACGTCTCCCTTGTTAAGACAACACAAAAGTCGGGAACTAGTTCAATTCTTTACCAGTTAATCAAACTAGCTGCCGTTGTTAGTAAAACCTCCTTACCAACAAATTACAACACAATTATGACATAGGAAATTGACAAGGTTTGCACAAATTTATTCACTCACTAGGTGTTAGCGAAAACATCTCTTTATTGCTATTCAAATATTATGCTTGATTTTAAAGAAAAGTTATTTTAGTAAATTCTGCTTTTGCTGCTTCAAAGATCTTAAGTATATTATTCGTTTTATCTCAAAATTTATTCATATAGATGTTAGTTTTAATACCACGGATCCGGGTCTCAACTTTCTCAAAATAATTAATTTATCAAAACTTCAACCATATTATTGGAAGAATAATATTGGTGATACTCTACATTATTATCTTACATTTATCTATACATTGCGGTTACTATTACTTCATTACAAAATTACAAAATTTACAAATCTGATAATTTGTTCTTTACATTGCTAAAGTTCTTTAAAGTTCTTTGTTACTTCTTTTATTAAGGCTAAATTTACAAAAGTTGTGGTTAGATATCACCTGCATTTCATATGAGGATGTTGTTGTATCCTTTGGGCATCTCCTGTCGTCTTCTAAGGGTGGAGTACGTTGTTCCTGGTGAATCTACATTGGGTTGATTATTTCTGCTCTCGAAGATCGGTTGTTTACTTGAAGTTCCAACTGTTGTAGTTTCACTTTCCTTGGTCCAGACTTTTGTAGTTCACATTTTTTTATTTTAATTATAGTTCTCACTTCGCAGTACTAAAGTCTAGTAGTTACATTTCTTACACTTACATTTTATATTTAAAAAAAAGAGATGTGTTGGCTACCTTTTTCTTACTGTATGTATTCTCCCTAACTCTACACACTACATTATTCACAATAAAACCATCTCACGCTGGATATACTTTTAAGGACATACACTTACGTGTATGTACACAACACCAAAACTCACATCTTGTCATGGCGAAGTTCTACTGGCGAATGCGCGTATAGTTTAGGGGCGAAGGCTCAGTAAGCTGGTGCGTATTTACGCACTAAGAAAATAGTTCGTACTTTATATATTATTAATTATTCATTAATTAGAATGTAAATACTTTATGTTTACTTTATTATGACTTAGGATTTCTTTATTTATATATAGTCGCATTTTTAATAATTAAAGTAATTATTATTATTATTCTTTACTTAATACCTTTCTTGGCGTGTTGGTACTGGAAAGTTTCAAGTTGATTCAGGAATCTGGGTATAGGTAAGGGTGTATGATACTCTTACTTATTAAAATTAAAAATTTTAATTTGTGCTATTTTCGATATATTTAAAATCGTCACACATTATCTTTCCTGCTCATGGGACTACCTTTGCTTTCTTTGGAGCACTTTCAAAATACACCCTAATTTTGTTCACTATTCTGTGGCATTGCTGTACTGTAGAATGTTTTTCTCTGAACCCAAATTGATGTTCAGGGATCAGGTACCTAAAGGGCACTATTTGTTTTAGTCTGGTCAGGAGAAGTCGTTTAAATATTTTTGACAAGAGTGGAAGGCTTAGTGGCCTGTAAGATGTAGGGTCAGTAGGGGGTTTGGCAGATTTTGCGACCATGATAATTTGGGCAAATTTCCATTGGATTGGAAAGTAGCACAGTCTGAGCATACTGTTGTAAATAGTTGTAAGTAGTACTAACGCTTTTTTGGGAAGATGTTTCAGAACTTCTCCAACTATTAAATCATTCCCGGGGTCTTTATGTGTCTTGGAATGTTTTATCTCCCTGAGAACTTCAGAGAAGGCAAACGCTTTGATTGGAGGAGATAATTGGCAGGGAGCATCAAGGTAAGTTAGAATTTCTGAGTCATCAATTGCTGATGAGGTTGGGGTGAAAAGCTGGGAAAGGTGATCTGCGAACACATTCACCTTATCTTCATTTGCTCGAGCCCAGCTGCCGTCAGGTTTACGAATGGGGGATACTGGGATTACCGAGCGTTTGATTTTTTTTTGTCGTCTTCCATATTGAATGATCATGGGGTGTTAAACATGTTACGTAGTGTTCAAACGATGCGTTTCGGGCCTCTTGCATAGCTGCGCGAATTCTATGGGTGAGCCTATTGAGAATTGTTTTATACTGGGGGTTTCTCGTTCGTTGCCACTTACCGCGAGCTTGTCGTTTTTCTTGAATAAGTTGTTTGATGTGCAGAGGTATATTATGATAATCTTATAAACTTGCAGAGGTATAAACTTGATAACAAATGCGGCCCCCACCTGGCACAAAGATTTTTCATACCAAGTTCTTTAGTTAAATGTTTTATACACGCTCGTTGAGATTCCTACGGTCTCGGCAATGCCAATCGCCGGTCTTTCAAAACTGCGTATGAAATTTCTTTAATGATATCCGAAGTTGTTGCTATTTTGGGCGTCCACTGCGGGGATAACCTTTAATGCTCGTACGACCACGTATAAACTCAAGTGTCCACTTACAAACCATTTTTTTTTTTTTTGAAGGTTTGTAAATTTGTCATTTCCCAATACATTTGTCATTTCGTTGTAAATTTCCATTGGCGCTAGACACTTCTTTTTACGAAAAATTCAATCACAGCACTATGTTTAATTTAGTCCATTTTTCAAACCACACGTGACATGTAAATTTCAAACAGCTGATAAATAATGAATACACTGCCGTATAGATTTGAAAATTAACAGCTGTTTACATGAAATATGAAAGTTATAACGCACTAAAATATTAGTTCTACTGCTACGCTATAGATGTAGCTTCGCGAACTGTTCAACTAACCCTCGTAAAGTTTATTACGTAAACGCTCTTTATGGCGTGATTCGTTTTCTATACGAGGGTCAGTTGAAAAGTTCGCGGAGCGACAACTATAGCTCAGTGATACAACTAAAATCTTTCGTGTGCTTCAAGACGTATATTTCGCGTGAACACCTGTTAATTTCCAGAAATATCTGTCAATGTATTTACTCTTTACCAGCTGTTTGAAATTTTCCTGTCACGCGTGTTTTTAAAATGCACAAAATCAAACATCGCGTTGTGATCAATTCTCTGCTAAAAACGTTTTAGCGCCAATGGAAAATCGAAACGAAATTGTAAATGTGTTAGAAGATGCTGCGCCTTCAGAAACAACGGTAAGTGGGGGCACACTCGAGTTCAAACGTGGTCGTACAAGCACTGAAGACTATCCCAGCAGTAAACCTTACAAAAAGTGCTACAAAAAATGGCATTATTGAAAAAAATTTACAGGCATTGCACAAACGCAATGCACAGAGAAGGGCATTGAAAATGCTTCAATAAATCTAAAAAATATATATATTTATGTTCATTCACCAATCAATGAATTCATTCTTCATTTACCAATGTACAGATTATAAGTTAAATGTAGTCGCATTCATAAGCGAAGTTTTATATGTGTACTATGTTACTGACAACAAAGAAGTAGTTTCTATGGAAATTCACCGGTTCCCGTTTTCGATCACGCACCAGCGGTCGTTTTCAAATGTGCGACACGTCCTTATAAACATTTTCAAAGTTAAAATTTCATAGGGTGTTGGTAGAGCACAGATTGAGGAGTGGATGACGTTGCTGAAATCATAGGCATCTCATATGAGCGTGTGCATCATACTTTAACTCAAGAACTTGGTGTGAAAAAGCGTTGTGCAAGATGGTTGCCGAATCTGGAGTTTTTTGGGCCGTCCAGTGCGACCACGTTTTCAGTGCTCGTACGACCACTTTTATACTCAAGTGCCTATTTACAAACCGTTGGTTTTGAAGTCGCAGCATCTTCTGACACATTTACAATTTCGTTTTGAATTCCGTTGGCGTTAAACAAAATTTTTAATAAAGAATCACACCGCGATGTTTGATTTTGTCCGTTTTTCAAAACACGCATGACACGCCAATTTTAAACAGCTTCTAAACAGTGAATAAATTGATAGATGGATTTGAAAAATAAAAGGAGTTTACATAAAATACAAATCTTGAATCACACGAAAAACTTTAGTTTTACCGCTAAGCTACAGTTGTCGGTCCGCGAACTTTTCAACTGACCCTCGTACAGTTTATTACGTAAACACTCTTTATGGAAGTCTGATTTTTTCCCTACAGACTGTTACTTATTAATCCTTATGAAGGCAACATTACAGCAGAAACAAAAACCAAAATATTTAGTTTTACGGCTAAAATGTATCATGACTTACGGCTCAGAAGTTTGGACTTCTAATAAACACACAAGAACAAAATTAATGACAGCAGGGACGGACTTTTGGAGAAGTTCGGTAAGAGTATCCAGACGTGAGAAAATTAGAAATAAAGTCATTAAGGACGCAATTAATGCAAAAAATTCAGTTGTTGATTTTATCCAAACAAAAAAATTACAATGGTCTGGACACACGAAAAGAATGGCACAGCAAAGATTGCCAAGAAGAGTTATACAATGGACCCCACCAGGAAGAAGGAAAAGAGGAAGACTACCTGTCACCTGGCTAGAAGAAATTCAGATTATATCGAGGGAACGAGAAATTGAAGAAGATCTCTGGATGGACAGGCAGCAGTGGAAGATGAGAATTCAATCACTTCTGTAATCTTTGGTTCCGAAAAATGTGTAAACATAGTACAGCCGGAATACAATGGACAGGAGACTTGGTGTTGAAAGCCAGGGGTCTCGTCGGGATATAGTGCTGAAGGTGAAGAAGAAGAAGAAGTTGGTTTTTAATAAACGTTTATTATTTTCATTATCCGTATGAGTTGTTGAGGACCATGAATATACATAAAATTTATTACGTAAACACTCTTTATGGCAGTCTGATTCGTTCCCTGCAGACTGTTACTCATTAATCCTTATGAAGCCAAAATTTTATAGACAACTCTAAGTCAGCGTATAGTAGAGTACATATCATATCATATCACGCCGTTTAGAGCGACGATTACGCTGAGATCAAGTGGAAGAAGGACGGGAGGTGTGAAATATTACAGACGATTGCCACGCCGCGCAGCGCCGGGCCGGGCCCGTTTCTAATTTGAATGTGTCCAGCATTACGAACGATATTTCAAAACGGAGATGAAAGGGGCGGCTCTGTGTTTTCTGATCGTGTTTTGACAAGGAAATGATGGCCTCTACCGGCCCCCCGGCTCACCGATGCATTCCCACGGTTTCCCGACCGACGCCGATTTCAACCGATTTCTTCATACATAGTCGTACACATATATATATATATCCGAGACGAGTATTACGAGTATTATATTTTGACAAATTACACCTGTTTCGCATTTACGACCGTTCCGTGCTTCAAGCAATTGTTTCCCCGCGCGACTTATTTGTTGCCCGGCCGGCCGGGTCGATCTCGCCTCTCCGGTTTTTACTTGTTTCCTCACAAAAATACAGTTATTAAAAACGTTTTCACATTTCTTCTCTAACTTTTTTTTTTAACCGTGCAATTTAAACCCCGTTATTGAGTACTAAATTTGAGCATATTTTTATTTTGTATTTTTTTCTCTCTCTGCTTGAAACGAACTGTGGGCCGCGCGCGCACAACTGGTTTTCAGACAGGCTGCGTTTAGTACGCCGGCATAACGACCAACTCTGAAGCAATTGTATCGATTTGTTACTACGTAATTCCGAGTAATCGTTCAACGTTTAATCACTTAAAAAAGTATAGAACGGAAAATGAGTCGAATTATGTGGTTCACATGTTATTTAACGCGATTTAAATAAGACGCGATTTAAACATTGTATCATTGCACCAGAAGATGGAAGACTACAGAAGGAGATGGTATGAACACTCGAATCGCATGACTGATATCCGTCTAAATGTGGCTTCTTTGGGTTATCACCCTACTGGGAAGAGAGATGTCGGTAGACCGAGGAAGAGATGGGTTCCGGAACAGGTCTAAGGCCTAGTCGTCGGAGTGGTGATGGTGATGATGATGATGACATTTTATTTCATTTCTTGCATTTTATCTATACTGTTGAGGAACCAGATCATTATCAACACCATTATCATCAACGTCATCCTCATCTTCTTCACAATACAGCATAGGCAAGGTGCTGGCTGTTGCGCCTTTAAAACTCCTCCAGCCCCTCCAGTTCTTCCTAGGTCTACCCACACTCCACACACCTGTGTCCTATAGGTCTGTATTTCCATACTTGTTTGGCCAGTCTGGAATCTGAAATTCTTTCTAAGTGTCCTTTCCACCGTTAAGTAAATCTCCGTCCGGCTGTGTTCTTCGAAACTAGTGAGTAATTTGAATTAATTACCCATTATAGTGCACCAGCCTATAGATGGGTAAGTCATATGGAAGCGCTG